>JAPVRG010076923.1:0-12644 GCA_029783565.1 Rhagoletis cerasi
CAATTTCAATATTGTTTTTAAAGTGTAGTAAATGCACGATTCCTTATTACTAGTATGTCTATATGTGTATTAGGGTGGTCCTGGAAAAAATATGAAAATCTAAATTTTGTACGGGACATCCCCTTATTTTGTTCTATGTGCAAAGTAAAGACTTTCACGAAAAATAAAAAGTTTTAAAGCAAATTTCAGGGGTCATTTCCAAGGCTTAGATAAATTAAATTTTGGCATAGTGTTATTGAAAACTATTCATATAAATTGATAGTAAAATACGCCAAATGAATTCATCATGAAATATTAAGCTGCAAAGACTGTCATTTGTTTCAGATTTTTCGGAATACGTGCAGAATTTTTCAAAATTTTCCAAATAATTATCTTAAAAAATCACCAAGAAATTCATGTATAGCTGAGAGTTAGTATGGCCTTCCTGCGCTCAAAACAATTTTTAATTTTTTTCATTTTTTTATTAGATAGCTTTTTGAGATAATAGTATTTTTGTGTTCATTCAAAAGTCATGCTAAACTGACAAGTCAGATTAATACTTTGTTGGCTAGACCATCAACATGCGCGTAAACTAATTACCACTCGCTTTCAACGGATCAAAACTCTGTGAGTTATAGCCGGTCAAAGTAAAAACTTTGTCGAATTCTTCCAATGAAAATAAGATCGGATTTTGGTACTGGTTATCAAAAAAAAAAAAAATAGAATATTTTACTTAAAGGATTACTCTACATGTAAATTTAGTCATAATTGAGTTTTCACACAATTTCCATTTTTCCAAGGTATAGTTACAGTTAGTTGATTGACTCGGTTTTTCTAAACCGGTTTCAGCCGTTTTTTTTTGCATATTTTCAGACGGTTTTTTTGTAATCTTAATTTTTCGAATACCGAGTAAACCGGTTCGAAAACCGGGGTTTCACCTAGTTTGTTTATATGTCAGAATCTAAGAATTCTAAATATTTATTTAATTTATTAAAAATGGAACTAGTTTTTTTTAAATTTTATTCTGAATACTAGAACATTTCCCACTGCAGAAAATTACAAAAAAAAAGTAAAAGGAAAACCCAACGAAAATTTTTCAGTGCTGTTTAAACTCCGCCTAAATCAGTAAATCGACTACATGTAGGGAGAGGTATGTTATAAGAGCTGATGTAAGTGGGCATGTGAAGAGGTGGTTAGCGTCATCGGGACATCTTATTCAAAATAGACAGAGTAGTGTGACCTTATACAATATCCAGAATGGAGTTGTGTCGAAGTATCGCGCGTTCCACGAAGCCACGTGAGCTCTCCTTCTATGATAAGTGGTTGTTGGTCTCCGATGAAGGATTTCAATGGGCGAGAGTTGATGAAGGTGTTGATTGATTCTCGATGAATGGCCTGTCTATAATGGGCCATGGTATATATTCATAGTCAACATAAAGTCGACACTAAAGTTAGTTGCAGCTTTTTGACATACTTTCCGAAGGAATATCTGTCAAAAAAGCTGCAACTAATTTTAAAGTCGACTTTATTTCAACCATTAATATGCCGCTTTGTTTGCATAGTCAGTCTGGTTCGGTGGATAGCGTAGTCTCATTCACAAGACACTTGGCCCTACTTACTCGAGTTTTTACCGACAAAGGCCTTTTTCACAAATTTTTTCTGTTTTACTTTTAATCCAAAATACTTCGAATTTATTTTGCCTTATTGATTTCTAAATACTAAAGCTATACCTATTTTTAACAGTTACGCTATAATTTTGGCCATGATTTCTTACTAACAGTAAGTGTGACTGCATAGAAAATATGTAAAATAAAACCGGTTTATCCGGGTTTTTCTTAATTTGAAAAGGGGCAACCGGTTTATTCATATTGCCATTTTTCGAATAACTCGAAACCCAGTTTCGAAAAAAGGCGAATAATCGAACACCCTAACAGCTGCATATGTGGGAGATGGGCGTTTTATTTCCCGATTTCACTTATTTTCCCTACCAGCCAACGCCTTATATTCGTCAACTATTTTCAGCGGTATTAACAGACCCTATTGAAAAATCTCCCAAAATACGCAAATATTTTTGGTAAATTGCGGAAGACTGAAATAATTCTGCAAAAGCTCTAGGAAAGGGGCTTTAAAATAAGCGGAATGTTCTACTATTATTCGAATTGGCGAATACTAGGAGTTAGTAATGAAAATTTATATGATTAGATAACAAAATATGTCCGATTCGTCAAATGTTAATATTTTCAAACCTCAAAAATTGCTTTAAAAGGTTGAAATTTTCATGGATGTTTTTAATATTTTGTACGTAGAACAAAATAAAGGGGTATCCCATTCAAAATTTAGGTGTAATTGAAGGTTCACCTGACGTGTATGTATACAAACATTTACGTGTCACTAACTATTTATGACTAATACTAAACTTTCATATTCATGAAACGTTGTTTCGCTCTATATTTTACTAAATTTATGTATGTATGTATCTAAATTTATGTTTGTAAATGTTAGAAGAGCCTGCGAGTGGGAGTTTATGTGTGCGCACAATAGAACGGCATCGAGATCTTTTCAGTTTTTCTTTTGATCTCCAGGTTACTACACTCCTCACTTTTTAATATTGTTGTGTTTTTGTTTGTTTGTTATCCATTGCTTTACGATCGCTTTGGCTCTCTTAAACCCACTCTTCATTTTGGGTTCACTATATCTATTCTCATTCATGTAGAATCGCACTTAGCCGCTCTTCGACGGCGACCTTTCGCGATTTCCACACAAATTCACACACTGCAATTACACACGCCACGCCCATGCCGCCCATTAGCACTACGAACACCCCGCCCACATTCGCCAAACCCAATTCATTTGCCGCCGATGAAGATTTCGAAGTCTCTACGCGACAACTGCCACCGCCTCGCTTCTCTTTCCACCATTTTGTTTTCAGTATATGCAATTTGCCTTCCTCCTGCAGTTTGAGTATGACACCATTGATGGCGGTGCGATAAGGAGAATCTGTAATGGAGCAAAGAACGTGTTAAGTTGGGTGTGTGTGTAAAAGGATATTTAGTATTTTATTAAAACTTAGTTTTTCTTCCTTACTTGGTGGCGCAGCTATGCCATATCCTTTGGTATCCAACATGCCGCCCACTTGTGTTAGTTCACAATTGCGTTCGGTCACATATTCAATGGATGTTGATTCCATAAGAAAGGCGTATGAACCTGTCATGCGATGTTCGATAAATATACCGTGTGTTTTTGAGTTGTTGAATTGCCAACTTACCTTTACCCTTGGCCACGCGATCCACACCCTCGGCATTAGTTGAGGTGAATACAGATGGTCGTGCAGATTCCATGAATGACCACATACGTTGGTAGGTAGAGATTTTCGATTCCTGGTTAAAGGAAAAATGGAAACACAATTTTATACATAATAGGAAGAAAAGGTCAATATAGTTAATAAAAGGTGCGTACGAAATTTATTGAAGAGACCGAGAATCTAACTTTCAGTTTATGAAACTAACATTTATCGTACTCTAAAGCAGTGTTGGTCAGATAAATTATGCAGAGAGGTTTTTAAAGCTTGGCACGCGTGCCTGTGAAATGCCTAATCACAGACAATAGCTGACAATCGTTCTAGGCCAATTTGTGTTTGAAGGGAAAAATGGCAGCTTCAGCACGCCTTCAAACTGAGTGCGGAATTTTATGAGGATTACTATTTTCAGCGAATTTTTATTTTAATAAAAATTGGGTGGATCTTGAAATTCTTTTATTATTATTATTGATCTATTGTGCGTGACCCTCCCCCTAAAGGCTTTTAATTTAGCCTAGCACTTCTATTGGCGTTTTGTTCCAAATTTCAAATGGATTCTTCCTCTAAGTTCTATTCTATACTAGAAGGTATTATATTACTATTAACGTATTAATTATATTGGTCTTCTTCAGGGACTGAGAACGCGTTCCGGTTTTGGTTCAGTTCTGCACGAGAACAAAATGAAATGTCAAGAACATTCCCGCAAGATAACCAAACGGGAACAAAAGTTTTAATGGGAACAAACTGGACACAAAATGTCCGGACTTAAAAAGGACCCGGTATCCCGGGATTGACATCCCTAGTGGGTATGTACAATTTTATGAAATTAAGGATCAATATCCCATGAAGAAATTTGCATCCTTCAGTGTACTAGACTTGGGAACCTTCGCTAATCGTGGCGATTATCGTCTAACAAGCGTTCCTTTCAGGAATTAAAACCTTAAAGGCTAAATAAAGGTTAACTTCGGTAGCACTTTTTATGTTACTTAGATTTGGCAGTCTTAGGGCACTCCAACAATCCCCTTTGTCAATGAGTGTGGCAAGACGCGGTATGCTTGTGATGATTCCAAGCACCTCTGTTGGATACCTGCGCATGGCTCCTGTGATAGCCACATAGATCAGCTGGTTCAGCTAACCCATAGTAACATCGGAGCTTACTTGCTTGGTTTATGGCTACCAGAGCAGTACTGCACTTGTTATTATCAACTTCGGTGATATTTACAAAGTTTTACCATGAAGTCTTTGTCATGCATGAAATGCCTTTGTGGTTTTCTTGGTAACCGCTGTGAGTTTAAGTTGGGTCTTTTGTTTAGTTTCCCCCTAGATATTTCGTTTGTTAAGAGAAGTCTATTTCCGTCCCTCTTAATTCGGGTTTGGTCAGTTTTTCTGGAATGCTCAGTGCCTAAATCAACAATAGCCCCTCTTGTTTGGGTTTCGGGTCATAGAAAATCGAATGTAATGAGAGAGATGATGAATTGGCAAAAGCAGGAGCCTATTTGGTAGAATCTGAAGTGCTAGCACTGGTAGGTATGTCCTATTGGAATGATCAAAAGAGAAATTAATCTGCATTTACTTGGACTGGATAGAAAAAGGTGATCGGATATACACAATTGCAAGATATCAAGGGAACTCTGGTCTAATTATAACAAGACGAAGACCTCAGATCGGCTTAATAGATCAAGAGCAGAAGTATTCAGCATAATAGCAACCATCACGGAGCACTGTCCTAGACAAACATTCGCCCATAAGAAGCTACTATATGCGAAGTCGGTAAATTCATAAGGGAAATTGAGATGGTTTGATCAAACAATCTAGGATCATTTCGCATGAAAAGTGCATCAAAATGGCTCCAAAAAGTGCTGATTATATGTATATAACAGCAATCAACCCTTGCCAGGAAGATAGAAGGAAATCCTCGAATCTTGACAACGGCAATCTTAGCTTATTTTGATTCTGATAGCATTTTTAGTGGGTGATTAACACTATAATCTTTCTCCTTAAACTGGCGAAACGTGGTTATGAGAAAGCTAGGGATTTCAAACCAATATGCTCAACGTTTTTCCAACCCATTTTGTTGAAGAGGCTCTTAGTACTGCATAACTATCAGGAATAGAACATCCAATTTGTCGTACTCTTAACCTGTCTGTACTTCTATAAAAAATGTAGGGCTAGCTTGCTGCATGCGATCGTAGATTACACTGTGCAACAGCAATTTTGGGGGCGCAATAATTCCAACGCAGGATGAAAGACATAGACCCATATAGTAAAACCTCGAAATCGTTTTGCATTCTTTGGTAAAATTTCTTTGCAATGGCCAATTTAAATTTGCAATATTTTGCCTAAGTGTCTTTAAAATAAATAAAAAAAGAGTTAAAATACATATCGGAGAGAAATATGTTGTTTCGGAGCATATAGTAAAATTTTATGAGGAATAATTTTGTAGAATATTTTAACCCGTTATCTCCCTCAAAAAAGGGTCGTTTTGGCCCCTTTTTTAGAAAGTGCGAACAAAAAGGCAATTTGAAGGTCGCAAGAGGGTTAAAATCTTCTAGAAAATAATTTGGCATACAATTTCACTAGGGGTACTCTCAGAAAAAATCTTTGTACAAAGAATCTGTAAGTCCACAGAAAGTAATTTTAATTTTTTATTTTTGTATATATTTTTTTTAGGTTACTTGTTTAAACAATTGGAGCTAGAGTTACATAAAAAGAGATTCCTTGGCTTCATGCATTTCTTAACACATGGTCTATCAAGGAGCCGAATAATTTATGCTAAATTAAGTTCTGCAGAATAATTCAGAGTGTAGTTACCTCTTTCTCTATGATATACTGAACTCATCGTATTAATAAAGTACTCACTCGAAAGAATGCTGCCGTACTGCCACCCTTGAGAGCGCCATATTTGATTCGTGTCTGTTTAGCCAAATCTTCAGCACTCTCAATGGGGGAATCCATCCGTTCAACAGTGAGAAAAGCTGCCAAATTGGCCGTGTACGAAGAGATCATGATTAAGGTGAAGAACCACCATATGCCAGCTACCATGCGTGTTGACAAAGCTCTAGGAAAAGAAGAAAGTATTGAATTAGAAGATTTGAAAAATATATGTGTAAGAGTATCTGTACATAGAAAAAAATTCACTTACTTTGGCAAGAAGTCACAACCTTGCTGCATTAACGAACCAATAGCAAACCACATGCAATTCATGAGCGTAAATTGACTCTCGACTTTTTCGCCATGCGCATCAGCATATGCTGGCCATTCGTAGGGTGTGAAGCTAAAAGAAAAAAATGAGGAAGTCGGTTATAGCAGATCAAGAGAGTACGAGTATATTTCGTTTAGTATTTACCGCGCTAAAATGAAGAGCAGTACTGAAACACCCAAATAAGCGGTGGCCATATAAATCCAAACATCCAACGAAAGCGGTGAGAGGAAGGAAAATAAGTTCGGTGGCTGCTTAACAGGTTTGCGATAGAGTACTGATACTCCCAAGTTCATGAAGGGCATGGTGAAGTCTACCGCTTGTTCGCGTCCAAAAGTAATGGTAAGATCAGCGACAGCAAGATCGGCGCGTTGCTCCAACAGCTCACGTATCATGCCATTCCATTCGCTAAAGCAAGAAATTATTTCCATAAATTTTTTTAAAACTAAATTTTATTCTTGAATACGAGTATCTACCCATTTTGCTTATTAAAGCTGCCATAGTTGCCATCCGGCACCAGCTGAATTTTGTAGTTGAAACCCAACGCCTTTGAAATTTCATGTATCAGATCAACAACGTAACCCTCGAATTGATCGTTGCCCGACAGCGGTACTGCCGACTCTTTGCGCATGCAGTATGGATTGCTCTGTAAAGGAAAAGTATGCATTTATAAGACTTTGAGTTATCTACATATGTACTTCATAAAAAAAAGAATGAAATTCTATTAGCACTCACCAATATCGTTGTGATCGTCAGCGTTTTGTTCTTCAAGTTCGCTTCAATTTCGCGCTGTTTTTGGCTGTAGGTACGCGTAAAGTTGATACCCTCCGGTAATGTTGAGTTCCATGTGCCAATTTTGCGTATACCCGTCGGCCCCAATTCAATAATATCCAACACGAAATCGGTGCGAAAGCCTTGATGATCAAATTTTATCACATTGGTTAGTCCCTTCATTTCGACGATCTTCATATAGTTGATTAAACTAAAACCATGCTGCCAAGTATTCTGTCCATCACAACTGATGGGATGTATATCTATTTGCTGTGATGTATCCAAATCATGCAGCGCTTTAGCGAACAGATGCACTGCGTCATACATGAGCGCTGTCTCCGCCCTCACCGTACTCAGATTGGCCGATCGCTGTAAACCTTTATCATCAAAACTCCACTGACGTACCACATCCGAGACGACTTTTTCGTTAATCAGACGAAATCCAGTTATATTCGTGCCACCATAACGGAATTCGTCTAGGTTGATGGTGTGCAGATCGAGTGAAGTGATGAGATAGCTATGATAATCGCTCATCATGCCAATTTGTTGAGCCTGTTTGAGTACTTCGTAAATTTTATCGCTGGAACAGTCGAGTACGATGTGCGCTTCGGCGGAGTTTTTGATTTGTTTGAGCAGTGGTCTAGCGTGTGTGTGTGGTAGAAATGAAATTAAAGTTACAGAGATTTAGTAAGCATTTAGCAAGAAATTCATTATTATACAGAAATATAAATAAGATTCTGTCTAAGGATTTTAGAGTTGAAGAATTTTTGTATTGCAGATTTCTGATAAGATTAATCGGAATATTGCCCTCTGTGGCGGTAGATTATACAAATAAATACGTACTTCTTGGAAAATATATCCTGGATATAAGGAATATCTAAGGCTTAAATTGAATAAGTGGGTTGGATATATTGATTCGACGTATTGTAAAGAATGATCAGAGAAATACAGTAAAACTTTCATAACTTGAACATGTATAACTTCAATGTTGCATAACCCGAACTATGTATGCCTGTAAATCGGGTGGTTAAAGTGCTATCTCTAATTTCTAAATTCTACTGAAATTAAAATTTTGTAAAAAGCATTTCGGAAAAAAGTGCCAAAAATACTCGTATCTCTCCGTTTTTTACATCAATCGCGTATGTTTTTTAAGAGCAAAAACAACCGTGAATTGAGGAGGGTAAATATGCTTACAAAACTTTAGAAAAATTAGATATTCTATTGAATATAAAAAGATAGAAATAATTTTTAATTTCTTTTCCGATTTCTTAAAAAGTTATCACTAACAGTCATGTGAGTGCGGTGGTGTTTTCCGAAACGTTGAATGTCTCTCTCTCGTTCCGACTACCGAACTTTGCTAGCATCTTACAAGCGGAAGTACTGGGAATCGAAAGGGCGTGCAAAGAATTAGAGAGGAACTAAGTAGGAGTGCAATAGCCAGGCGGCACTTCTAGCGCTTCACCGGTAAAAAAACTCCAAAACAGTCAGAGATTACGAATGTGATCTAAACTCGACGGCCTAGTTAATATACATCATCCTCATCTGGGCTCCCGGCCACAGGAACATTCAAGGAAATGAGAGGGCTGACGAGTTGGCTAAGGCCGGAGCATCTCTTGATGAATCCAAAGCAGAGGCAATAAATTGTCCACTCGGACGTATCAAAAGGGAACTGCATTTGCAATTCGTACGTATGGCTGATGCACGTTGGAACAACCTTCGAACCTGCAGAACTGCGAGGAACATATGGCCGCGTTATGACAAACCAAAGACAGAAGAACTTCTAAGGGGACGAGTGAAGATATAGTCAAGTTAGCAGCCAAGATAACGGGACATTGGCACATTGGTGAACATGCGGCTAAAATAGTCCTCCTGTACAACCCTCGGTGACGTAGCTGTGATCTTGTGGGAAGTAAGGAAACGACCCTACGAAAATGTTTAGTTTACTGACCGTTTACAATACACAATGGGAAATTTTACCAATTTTTTTGGCAAAAATTAATTATGACGCAAAAAGTAGATGATTTAGAAGCAACATGCATTCTGTATTGATTGGTATATACACATTTTTGAAAAGGGAAAAAATTATCTTAACCCTTGATGGAAGAGGATTCTAAAGGCGTCACTTTACTTTTTAATTTGTAGTTTAATTGTAAAAGTTTGAATGCAGTTTTTTGTTTAAATATTTGTATGAAAGAAGAAAAAAATTGCCACTTCGTTATAAAAACCGTTTATACAATTTTTTAAAAATATTGCGAAATCATATTAATGTCAATTGAAAACCTGAAAAGCCTGAATATTTTAATTTGTCTACTGAAAAGTTAAAAGGAACAATCTTTGCAGCAACAAAATTGTAAATAGCCTCTGTTTCCTCATTTTCTTGAGTTATGCCCTCCAACCGGTAAATAGTTCATTACTGACAGTAATATTAAGATTACCTACAACAAGTAAAGAAGTCCACGTTCCACGGAGGAGTATTTGTATAATAAAACCAGTCAAAAGTCAGATTAATCAACTTTGATACAAGTCTCTTTAAACATATTAGCTCTTAGTTATAGTCAACATAAAGTCGACTCTAAAGTTAAAAACAGCTTTTTATGACAGATATCCCATTGAAAATTATTTCAAAAAGCTGCTTTTAATTTTAGAGTCGACTTTATATTGAATATAACTACGGGCCATTATTTCTCAATCTATATAACCGATCTATCAACTGGCAATCATAAAAGTCACCAACGCTACTTGACCTTTAACGTACTTTTTGTTACGTACGTGCTATGAAGCTCCAGATCATTGGGAAATTGCAAGAACTTCGTCACGGACACAACGCTTTGGTTGGGTTATTAAGATGGCAATGTAAATATGCCTTCTGACGACTACAAAACTATAATTAGAGCAGATAAATGTGCAACTGGAGATAATTAACATGGATTGTTGGTGAAAATGTTGCACCAAAATCTTTCAATAAAAATTTAATTACGGGCGAGATGAAGTTCCCCGGCTCCCCTAGTTGAATAATATGACGTAAAACTATGGGCTTTTAGAACTAAGCGATATGTACTCAAAATAGTAGCGAGATTGAAAATATATATATACCCTGCAGGGAAAACCCACACTAAGGAATCAAATTTGTAGTTCAGTACTAGATATTTATCGCCAAAAACGAACCAGTCCAATAGTAACTAGATCCGCACCAGTACAAAAGCAGAGAAATGTGGTACTTTTACAAAACTATTTTATTTTACTTTTTAAAAGTACATATCGCTAGCTAAGAGTGAAACGTCGCTAAGTCCACTTTCTCCATATCTATACCTGATGTGACGAATTTAGAACTGGTTCGGAACTGTAGAAAAAAGGATACAGAACGAACTAGATATCATCTGTAGAATTTAGATCTAGTTCGGAACTATCCAAAAAGGAATGTAATAAATAATAACAAGCACCTCTGTACACTCAGCTGCAGCCAAGGTATGTAAACATTTCTTAAAATCACTCAAACAAATTTGATTTCAATTTGTAAAAACATTCCCTTAAAAATAAAAACCAAAAAGACTTTGTTAGAAAAAATCATGTTAATTATTTCGTAGTGTAGAAAAAGAGGTTCAAAGCGAAATACATCTAAACTGTGAAATTTAGAACTGGTGAGGAACTAAAGAAAAGATAATGCAGCGGGGGTCAATTTCCATTTCCTAAGACATCGCCTTATTAAATTCACCAGTTGTTTGTATGAAAAAGATATATAAAGATAGAGATATTCCCTACAGGGTACCTACAAATCCATTGGTAAAACAAATTGAAAATGAGTTCACTTACCTGTAATCCCCTGAATAACTCAATTGCCGCACTGTAATCGGATACGGTGAGTTATCATGCGCCTTGAGTAACTCCTGTAACCGTACAATGCCATCATTGTTCTCGTAGATAATCGTGAACGTTTTCCATCCCCAATACTTGACGATATCCACGTAAGCCTGTGCGGCAAAAGTTAAAACAATGTGCAGCGAAGCCGATTAATGACAAGTTAAGCTTACAAAATTATTTCAAGTGGCTTAAACATTGCCAAATGTGTGGTGAATGCATGTGTATGTGGGCGTATATGTATGCACATACGAGTATGTATAAGTACGTACCTTAGCAAGTGTATTTGGATGTGGATATAGATTCACCAGACAGCTTTCACGTCGCAAACGGTGCTCCCAGCGATTCTCCAAATGAGGTATCTAAAGCGGCAGAAAAATGGTATTAAAAACTATGGAAGTGCTGCATGATGCAAGCAAATCTGAGGAATATGTACTAGATTTGTGTACGTGTGTGTGTTAGTGCTTGCGCGCAATGCTTGGTTGTGTAATAAATAGTAAGTAGTTAGTCTAAATGTTAATCCTTCTACATATAAATATGTACCTCCATATTGTCGCAGATACTTTGCACATGGCTGGCTGTGTTGGAAGATTGTGGCCCAAATATAGCTGCCACGCCAATATTCAACAAGCCGCAAACTGTAGCGAATGGTAAGCAAATAAAAAAGAAAAACCAGAGAACAACAAATTTCAAAACCAGTTAGTGTACTCAGTGCGCAGATAAAATAACAGATTTACATACATATTTAAAATAATATTTGTATGTGTACATAAGAATACAAACAAAAAAGGAAAAAAATTCCGCTGAAAAATGCCGGCAAAACTGGCGATAATAACCGTTATTCGTTTGCTTTTATGGCGGGCTGTACGAGATTTAACAGCTCTCTTGTGCCTTTTCCCTCTGACCCAACACTATTTGAACTTTCTTTAAGCTTTTAAAGCTTTTAATAGCTAACTACATACTACTTATGTATGGCAAATGCGCTACGCAAACACAAAAAAATATGCTTTGCCATTTCACTGGCGTGTTGTGCTTCTGCTCTGCAGTCTGAGCCGATTTCATCTTTGCCTTACATCCAGCAGGGATTATTAACTATTGTTGCTACTCTCATTCTTATTTTCAATTATTCGTTTACTTTTGTCTTTTGTTTTAGAGCATAAAATACGGAAGATATTTGTGTATTTGGCAGCTGAGCTTTATAGCGAACAAACCAGTTCACGTTGTGTTTGAGTTGATGGTGTGAAGGGTGAACATTTTTAAACTGATTATCTTTGCTACGAACAGAGAGCGTAGACTATGGTGCTTAGGGTGTGCCAAAAAAAATCGATATTTTTTTTTCTCGCGTTACGCTCAAAATATAGTAGAATATGTCCAAACAAACATCCTGTTAAAAGCGGGGGTCAAAATTTTAATTTTAAGAGGTCCATCATCGAATTTGAAGTTTTACCGTTTAAATAACACGGAAAAATGATTTTTTACCTTATTTCTCCTTGCAAACCAGGAAGAATTTTTTTTTGATAAAATCCTTGACTATACCTTATAATA
>JAPVRG010076934.1:398-12967 GCA_029783565.1 Rhagoletis cerasi
AAAAATACTTATTTTTTTTTATAAAAAAAATATTTTAAACAAAAAAATTTTTATTAGTAATACAGTTGAATTCTTAATTAAAATACAGAAGAAAACTACCGTTACTATGATATATACAAAAATATGGTGTATAAATATGCATATCAGAAGAAATGAAGTTTAATCACCTTTAAAACGATATCAATTTTTTTTGAATTAGTTCAAACGTTTTTGAAATATAAGGTTTTTAATTTTTCGAAGATCTGACTTTTGATTGCATTTTGACCCTTATAGCACCTGTAATATAAGTTTGCACAAAAAAAGTTATATACCATTTAATTAATAGGAAAAGGCGGACCAAACCCAAATTTTTACTTTGTTAGTTATTTACCTACAAGAATTAAGAATATTTTTTTACCAAAGGCCAATTTCGAACTTCGAAGGGTTATATCTCCATTTCGGAGTCTAACTTCGAAAAACGGAGAAATTACTTTTTTACTTATGACTCAATCTCCTAAAAATTTGTTTAGTCCAATACCCAGAAAAAAAGTTGATTTTGCCGTATAGTGTTATGAATATGAGCATGAGTACGAGTATCTATGAGTATGAGTATGAGATAATGAGTATGAATAGGAAAACTAATATGAATATGAGTATGAATATGAATATGGATATGAATATGAGTAAAAATTTGGGTATGAATATGAATATGAATATGAATATGAGTATGAATTCGAAAATTAGTACGAGTATGAATATGAGTATCGGTAGGAATATCAACATCGACATGACAAAAAAGATTAATTTAACGGTATCGGTAGCAACACATTATCTATTGGTGAATAAGTCAATAAAAAAATACTAATTTATCGAAAACTATCGTCTACCTTTTTCAACAGAAAAATTAAATAAATATATAAATGTGTCAATAGCGCAGCTTTCGCAGTAACAAATAAAAGTTATAACCTTTTTGTTAATACTGTAAATGCCGCATATTGCGATTCTCTATTAATCTATTTATACATAAATCCTCTAAGCGTATTCAATCCTAAGAATGACATAAGCCGGCAGCTTATTATTATGCTACAATCACCTATTCGCAAATGTATAATGAAACACAATGAATTTAATGCTTCTAAATGACAAAAAATGAATACTAACACATCACTTATGTATGAACAAATACAAACGCAACCCCACCCACACAAACACATACACGCACAACTCTCACATACAGCTGTAATATCGTAAACAAGCATTAAATATTTTTTCTTTGCTTGTCACATTTCTTGAGCTGAAGAAAGAAAATCAAACATAAATACATACAAACACAATAAAACAGATAAAGCGCCAAAATAGCAAAATTTCTGCTATTGACATAGTAAAGATATAATTTTTTTTAAATACTTTATAACTTCAGCATATTTAAGCGTTGCGTGGCAAACAACAATAGCAGCAAAGCGTAAAGACTGGTTTTCACTGTATATGTCAAATAAAATGGCATTTGTCGTAAAATGAGTCAAAACACATTGTCAAATTGGTATAAAAAACGGTATAACGGTTAATTTAGGACATAATAGGTCTTCAGTCGTGTGCATGCGATGGTATATCGGCTATTTCGCCGTTTTTGGCCCATAATATAATCGGTAAAGGTATGAATAAAAGAGATAAAGTTGTGTCAAAATACATATGTATGTCGAAAAATTTGGTCGAAAACCAGCCTTAAGCTTTGAAATACGAGTAGGCTATATTTTCTCTGTGCGCTATCGTTTGCTTTTTTGCGAATACACACGTTTATACTTTTGATTTCGTAATCTGTTTGCTTATTTAATTTTCGTAGTCTTCGTTAATGTCTTCTTAAGTAGCCTAACATGGCTTGTAATCCTGTGCTATGCTTTGTTTGCTTATTTTTTTTTTAATGTAATTCGTAATACAGAAATTTATTATTATTGCCCTGACAACAACAATTCAATGCCGATTTAAGCTTGTTGAAACGTATTAATTTGGGTCTTTATGCACAACTCGAGATCTCTGGCAGCTATTTAAATTGTAAAATTTAACGATGTAGTGACACAAGCAGGTAAAAGAAGGGATTAGACAGAGTAATGTTAAAAAAAAAAATATTGCGCTAGGGCTAACGTCTAGAAGTAGTTGCTTCCTCGCGCCAAAACTGTCGTATTTTCCACAGCCGTAATAGGTAGAGGACTTGAGTGTACCAAAGAGGCACCAAAGTCCGAGGATGAACAAAAAAAAAATTATTGGTATTTAAATTACTAACAAGAGGCTTCTTACTGATGCTAAAGTAGTCTACTGTATGTACCATGGCACATGTGCTACGAACGAGGATACCAAAATTTGGTGAATATATCGACGGCTGAGTGAAAGATCACCATATCTCGGTTGCCGGTTCGAAAACACCTTATTTCAGAGTTTGGTTGCAGAACGCCCTATCTCAGCTGAATTTGTGTTGAATTTACTTTGAGATATAGTGCTTTAGAATCGACTTGCCTTATGCGTTTCTATAACTACTAAATGCATTACTTGAGAAATCAAAGAAGATCTTATTTTGCTAATGCTCTGCTTGATGGATTTTGAAACTAGAACACTGCAATTTTTCCATAGCTCTGTATGGCAACAGATCGAGTGTTGGTTAATCTAACTTAGAGTATGCACCTAGATAGGTCTTGGGCAGTTCGTCGTCTCTTTTATTACTATTCATATCCTTATGACTAAAGACCCAGATGACAGAGTTGATCTGTGACTGAATGATTTAAATGCGGGCTTGATTGTTGCTGAAATAGGCATCTACCACCGCAGTGCAGTCCATTTTGAGCCCATCGCTACGGAGGAGAAGGGAGGAAGAGATAATGAGTGAGATAGTGGAAGATAATTATGAATGTCAATTAAATAAGACCAAGATTAACAGAATTAATTTCCGGCAGAGGCCATAAACTAGAGATCTCTAGAAGGGAGTAATGGACTCAGGACTATCCGGAACTTACTGACTTTATTGGGTTCCACACTAATGGATCCAAGTTGGGCTACAATGTTAGAAAAGTCGTTTGCTCTAACAATCAACAACAAAAGTCGTTCCGCCCACTGGATCATTTCAGCGTTTTTCGAGCCGAACTTGCGGCCATATAGGAAGCTGTGGAATGTTTAGGGACAGGTTTTGTGAATACAATATTTACTATATATATTTTCTCACAAAAAAATTATAGAATCAATGTATAAATTGCCGCAGATCACTTAATGCGATAACAGAGCAGTTTATCTCTTCATCTGGCATGGGTGCCGGGACATAAGGACATAAAAGCCAATAAGTGGACACATACGCCTGCAAGGAAGAGCTCTTTCCTTCCAATTTCGCTTTCTTGAAAGAGGGCGGGCATGCTGCTCGCTAACTGCAAGCTCTATGTGTAAGAATTCTCCTTCTCAGAAGTAGGAGCAATATGAAAATACCTATGTAGATACTTGCAACGCGACGAAATTGATGTGGACAGGATGGGACTTGGAAATATAGCTGTAGTTCCCGCACTTTCGAGGAGGAAACTGAGGTTCATGGGTAAAAATATATGGACATTGTAGCACTTGAGAAACATACATAGAAGGATTCTCGAGTTTTTTTTTGAATTTTGACAAAATATTAGTTATGAGATTATTTTATAACCGAGTATGCTTAAAATATTAGTCATAATATATTCGGAACAACGGCAAATAATATTTGCTCTGACGTCTTATGGAGAAACGATTACTAATGACACAATTTCCGTAAAAGAAAAAAAAACATGCCATATGCCATGGTGAATTATGCTTACATCCATACTCCAACTTCAGAGGTGTAAGCTATGGCGTTTATTTATTTGCAACTGATTATGAGTAATGTGACATCAAAAGATTAATGCCAAACGCAATAAAATAAATCGGGGCTAAGTAAAATAAGTTGTGAATGACGCTAATAACAAACACACAAAAAATAAATAAAAAATTGCTTAGAAGCGATGCCAACGGGAGTAGTCCTGTGTATACATATGTACATTAGGGTGTAACATGCCTCATACAAAAAAAAAAAAAAAAATTGGCACAGTTTCTCCATCGGAATTATAAAATCTGATATATTTTAAGACTTCCTCCAAAATATTTCGAAAAAATATTAAGATTTACGTGAGCGATTTGAAAATACATCCATATATCGGGGTTTTTATCGGTAAAACTAGTTTTTAAAAATATTTTCTCCAAAAACCACTTTAGATGGTAGAAGAGTTAAAGTTTATTTAATAGGTTTGCATAAAAATGTGTAAAAATTTTATCAATGGAATCAAAATTGTGAGATTTTTGGAGGTATTTTCAAATCGGTCCAGCTCATATTAAACTTAATATTTTTCTCATTTTTGTTGTCGGGTTTTCTGACAGGGTAGGAGTAGATTTTTTGATTTCGGTGAAAATCCGTAACTTATTTTTTTGGTGATGCACCCTAATGTACATATATACTTGTAAATAAAAAATTCATGTAAAATAAATTTACAGCAACGATAGACAGACAAAAATAATATGTACTAACAACAATAAGTTTGAGTAGCATTAATGATAACAAAAAGTAAATAAGCGCAGCTAGAAATCTAATGGGGAGGACAACAAATTGGAGGCGGCAACACAAACTAAAAGCAACCAACAAAGCAAAGCAATGTGGCGAAAAAATATAGCCGAGAGGCAAGCGAGGCATTGAATGACGGCGAGTCGGTTAGTCAGCGCAGAAGATGGAGTACGACTGTCAAGCGGAATAATTTAAGGCAGAACATGCCAAAGTTACCACAACAAGCAGCACAGTTAGCAATGAGCAAATACTACAATAGTACTAACAACAACAACAACAAAAGGTTATTGTAGCCAACAGGGATGGAGAGTTGTCTGATAGAATAGCAAGAATCTCAATGGCAAATAAGGAGTAACGACAGCGACAACCTCAGCAACGCTAGCATTGGTGACAGCATTCAGCTTTAACGTCAACTAAGCCGCCGGCGAATGAATGAGTGAATAGAGAAATGGGGGAAAAAGAAATCGAGCAAAAAAATATGGCCAGAAACACCAGCAGAGTGCTGACAAAAGCGCCGGAAGGATGAAACGGCAAGAAGAAAGGCGACTGATGTGACACGAAGGAATAAGAATACATAGATAGTGGCTGAGCAGATTTTGTGGCAGCAGCAATACGAATAGTAACAGTAGCAGGAGGAGAGCAGGAGAGCAAACGCGCGATTGAGGACTTTACGCTGCTGGGGTGTATATGTGGCGATGCTGGCGGCAACAATGGCAACGTGGTAATAAATCTGTTTAATTTATCAAAGTTTCATTGTATTGTGACAGTGTGGCTGTCGCAGGGCGAGTAAGTGAGTACGAGTAGAAGGTGTCAGTCAACTGGTAGCAAGCGGCGCGCGAATGTTTATCTATAAGTAGTATAAGTACATGTGTATGTATGTACCGGTCTGTTGAGTGAGAGTAGGAGAAAGACAATGTCAAACAAACCCAAAAGCATATGAAAAGCAGCTAGAAACAATGGAAATTACAGATGTACAAAACTACATACATACATATGGACACACGCTTAAGCAAATTTATGTATATAAATTTATTAAGATTTTGTTCTGTGTAGAATTACCGTGTGACATTTGGGATAAGAACTTAGACCATTTCGTAAACAGGAATTTTAGTGGCTTCAAAAATCAATGAAAGCGGATTCAAATGTATGCATAAGTATATTTAGTAACGGTTTCGCATTGACAGTGGTTTCGGAATTGTTTGGCAATTAAAAAGATTTCAGAATTTTTCAAGTCAAATGGGGGATAATGCTGGTTTGGGAACAGTTTCAGGCGTGAGCTATAGAAATGTAGCTTTAAAAATGAAGAAGTTGATGCATAAATTAAACTACAATGGAAGTTTCAATGTGGGAACAGTTTGATGTGGGAACAGTTTTCAATATTACTATTTCAAAAAGATTTCAATGTAAATTTAAAGCAAGTCTTATTAGAAAAATTATAATTTTGAAAGAATTGTTTGACTGAGAACACTTTTATGAAGGGTAGTTAAAAGCACAGAACCGCTTGAAATTTAGCCTGAATGTGTTTTAAGCAGTTTTGTATTGAAATTATGTGCCAACTCGTTGCTTTAGTACTGCGTATGGAATAGTTTGAGATATTGAAACTTTTCTATGACGAAAGGTTTTTAACTGTATACAGTTGCACGGCACCTCAATTTTCAGATTTTACCGCATAGTAAATATTTTGGGAGCGGTAACAGAAAAGTTTTAAAACTAGTTCAAAGTTATCTGAAAACTCTTCAGACGCTACACTGTGAAGAGTTTATTTGTGGGAATAGTTTTTTTTCTTTTTTTTTTTTATTGAGCATAGTCCCACGTCAGCCATGTGCCTGAACACATTAATTCTGAAAAAAGAGCGCAGTGTGTATCTATATTAAGTCTAAGCTGCTGATAATTTTAAGTTATTCAAATCCTTCCTGGGAACAATTTAAGTCAGAAACTAGTCTTAAATAAGCATAGATGCATCCCAGTCCGATGTTTGCACAATTTATACATCTTAGATGGACACCCTTTTTAAGACAGTTTAAATGCTAGTAAATTTCACATGGGTACAGTTTTTTGGGAACAGTTTTTTGGGAATAGTTTTTTTACAGCGCATAGCTTAAAGTCGATCAAACCTTCTGAAACTTGAATTTCTTATACACAAAAATGATAGGACAATTCCCATGTAGTTCTGCATTGAGAATAATTGTTGAAACGATGTATAAACTTGAGCTTCACATTTACATACAAACATATGAAAATATTATGCAAGAATGAAAAGGCTAATATAATCGGTTTTTCAGTGTTCGAGTTGAATTCTACAGCAATTTCGTAGCTGAAAATTTCAGAGCTCGTTTTTCTTTTCATTTGTGCCACCTTTATTTAGTTTTGTCATTTAAAACTAAATAAATGATTCTGAACTACATTTTGTAGCTTAAAACCCAATATCAGTTTCTGTGTTTTTTTTACCGCCCAATTTATTCATCTATTTTCACTCCAGCCTAATTTGAACTAAAATTCTTTGTTACAAATCTGTAGACCATAAAATGTGAAGTTAATGAATAAAGTCTAATTAAAACAAAAAGTAAGAAAATAATTAAAAAAATTGCAATAACACACACTCCACATAACAACAATCGCATCTAGCCCATCGCGTCCTCTGGTATGTCACTCATACGCCATGTTGAACGTAACCGGCAAAGGCAACGTCAAAGTAAAACTCCTAGCATTCGCATTTGATATCTCAACCCGTTTCCATGTCTATTTCGATTATAAAAGCATGAAAAGTAGCAGATTAAAAATTCGGTATAGTCAGAAGAAGCGGAAGAACTCGCAGATAACAGAGAGTTTATCCAACGGCAGCGTAGCGGAATGGAGGCGTTCAGGGAGCAGCAACTCCATTGCAATTTTTCTTTTTTCGTAAGCCAACTTCAATTCCAACACTAATTCCTACTATTATTTGTCGGGTTTTCTACATCCTCTAGTTTTCTATAGTGTTTTTTATGTTTCGTTTACTTTTTCGTTTTTATTCAAGCTTATTGTGCAGGAGGTTGCCTTAGCGCTGTCCTTTTGACTCCTTGGCAGCTTTGTCGCTCTGGCAGGGTACCACACTGAATGGGCTGTCGTTTTCGGTGTATCGGTGTGTATGTACTTGTTTCTCATTCTAAATGCGAACATTATATGTATTTTTGTACATACATAGTTACATTACTGAAAAAAAAAACGCATCTGTCCAACTCGTTGCCTGCCAACGTTCGCATGCAACTCTTTTAACTGTCTGTCGGTCGCACTGAATATACATATCAATCCTACCAAAATTACTACCTACCATCACTGGTTCTAACTTTCGCCCACTCAGTTGTTATACTTCTTTCTCTCGCACATCTCCCTGCCCTGCGTCGCACATCCTCACACCATGCACTAAGCTTCTTGTATTCCGCGCTGGCAATTCAGATTTCTTGCACAAAAGTAGTAAAGTACTTTTAATACTTCCGGCATTTCCATCTAACCCGAGCAGAGGACGCTCACTTGGCATTAGCGGCAGCCACGAGCTGCTTGCTGGAGGTGTAGAGTTAATGCAAAAATGTCACAGTCTCTGCCTCTGCCTCGGTGTACGTTTCATCGTTGTCGGTGCAAAATGCAAGTTGCTTTTTTTTTCTACAAATAAATTTAAATGTGTATCTCATGTTCTCTGATTGTTCATCTTCTTCAATTTCTTCGTGCTTCGCTGGCTGTTGCACAAAATGCATAGATACGACGCAATCCAAAAAGATTTTCTTCTTAATTCTTTTTGTTAGTGGAAAAATGCTCATTTTGGTTGTGAAACATGTTCATGAATTTAGCAGGATCATGTAGTTGCTAGACAACCATTGGCTAGAAAAAAACATTACTCATGAAAGGAGGGCCCAATTATAGCTGGTAATGTGAAGTTTCTTTAAATTTAATTTAAAATTGTAAGTGATTGTTTAATATACCCGGAGATTTTATTAAAAAAATTGCCACTCAATCGCCGACTATATCGATGGTCCTCTGCAATAACGAAAAAAACTCAGAGCTCAAAAAAAGGCTCTTTAGTCTTAAATATCCTAACCATGAAAGGTGAGCAGAAATCATTAATCTGACTAAATGAACTGATTCCTGTCAATACTACAAGGAGGCCCCAAACCCCTTAAAAACGCCTTGAAAAAGGAACGAAAAATTAAAGAAATTCTGCGGTGAAATCGAAGAGCGTCCTCAAATAAACCGTTTACGAATGGTTTTGTCAAAATAGTCAGTCAATCTTTCGATAGTATTAAATTTAAATCCTATGCAGAATGAGCCACTGAGTCTTTCGAACCGTAAAAATCTTCGGATTAGGATGACATATTTTTCGCCGAACTCCAAGAGGCATTCGGCCTTTTATTCCATCTTCTACGCGCAGGTTACAAGGTCTGTCGTCTTTACCTGCCTGCCCAAAATTCCTACTTTTTGGATCAGGACAAAAACTGCATTTATACATAAGAGAGGAAGTTCATCCCAAGTGAAACCCGGTGACAAAAGCTAAAGCCAAGCGAACTTTCTAACTGTCAACACGGCTACTCGAAAAGCAAATATTCCATTGAATTGTGACTAATATTGAAGGAGATTTGGGATTCATTCAACTAAATTAAGGGAACTTTCTTAAAGGCTTCTTAAACAACGTTCTCGGTGAGCCTATTATCAATTCCCTACTGCAAGTAGAAATTTCCTGTCGGTAAAACAGCAATTTTCAACAAAGTGCTGATGCAAAGATCAAATAGGATATTGGGGCAATGGAGAAAAAAGCTGGGGATCAGTAGCTACCCTCTATTGCAAAATTAAAGACTTTTATGAAATACAGAAGATTAAAAATTCAAATGCAAAGATCACTTCATCCAATTCAGCTGAAGTACTGAGGCGGCTGTCCACCAAAAGTCAACTAGAAGGTTTTTAATATGAGGTGTTCACTGCGATCCGAGTATATACTGTACCCTCCGCGCTTCGGTACAATTCTTTCAAACCGAAAACTACAAAAAAATTAAAAAGAGCTTTAGGGAAGGTAGTAAATGAGCTCGTACTGTGGCCGCATTAGCCCCAGACTTCTCTCGAGACTCTTGGAGATAGCATCCCATTATACTAAAAGATGCAATATCATCCTTTGGCCGAGCCGCAGAAATGGCAGAGATAGTTTGACCAAATTCCTTCAGTCTAAAGTATACCATAATGTTACGATTCTTATTGGTTGGGGGTTTTCCCACCGCATACCTGTTTATTTTAAATTTTAAAGAAGTTAGCGATGATGTGACTTTAAAATATGAAAGCGCGTTGAATGTATCCTAGTTATCACTGAGGATGACAACTCTCTGATTACGGTCTTTTTTTTAATATTTATTCGCGCACAGAAACTAATGAGGGAGGCTTGCTGCTGGGAAATGCTTGGGTAACTTCCCCTATGCACGGACATTATAGTTCTGGCCAAATTGGCGCATGCACTGAGGCCTTATGAAGTTTGCGTGCCGTCTGCGTACTTCTTCGAGGGTAACAGTCTGAAGACGTCTTTTCAGCATGCAGCCACTTTGCTTAGTAATTATATATTGAATTTCTTCGTAAATACTTCTGTCCGCGTTCAGCGAAATGAAGAAAATATCGTTTCGTCACCTGCTCTATGGTTAATCTCAAATATCTTATACATAAATTTTCCTTCAGGCCTACTATTTTCAGTTTTTTTTTACAAGACAGAAATACAGTCCAAAGTTTTCCAGCAAGAGGAATCGAACCAGCAGTATGCGCATCTGACCACGTAGCTATGGTGGCCGCAATTTTTTAACAAAAAAAAAATATGCTTCAAAAGGGGCTACCCTCTTCAAACTGTTTGGTTCAGTGGATGTAAAATCGCATGCCGTTATAATTTATGTATGTGGTATTCTGTCCAAAGTCGAGCACAATTTGGTTTTCGCACCCCCCAATTTTTTTCATTACCGTCTAAGAGAGGTTCTTTTTGTTTTGTCAAGCCCTTTTCGAGACATTGATATTTGAAAATAAAACGTACTTTTTTTAAATGCTCATAACTTTACGAGAAATGAGCCGATTGGGCCCATTTTTTTTTTTCAAAACACTTTTGGAATATAAAATCGCAAAAATTTTCAAAACCCTAATTCTATTAAAATTCTATCAAATTTAAAATTTTTTTTTTAAATTTTTCGATTTCCAAAAAACACGTCCAGATAAATTTTGTTTGAAAATTTGTTCTTAAAAACTGTCATTCATTCCGCAACCTTGAAGCCTAGTCCGATAATGGGATAATAATTGAATCCATTTTTTCGAATTTTTAAAATTTTATACTTATATTCAGAGTTTTGAGAAAATGTTTGGGTATGTAGTGTTATAGCCCATGCAATTCTAGTACATTACAGTGTATTGATGTTTGGAAATTTTTTTTCTTGCTGACGGTGTCACTCATTTTCTTCCATACGAGGTATGTCCGATAATTTTCATATGGAGGAAAATTAAATTCATCGTCGCAAACAAATTACCAAAAACATATTTTAAAGCTGCTTTAAACTTGCACTTAATTATAAAAAAATGTTCTCACAATTCTGACTAAAGAGTATGAAATGTAAAGAATTCGAAAAAATATATCCCATTATTATCCCAACATCGGACTAAGCTTAAAAGTTGCGAAATGAATGACAGTTGCTTAGAAAAAAATTCGCCATAGCTTGATTAGAATTACCTAACTGCGCAATAAAAGTTTTTTTCTTAAAAATTGGGTCATTTTGACCCAATCATTGTGGAAGGGTTAAAAAATCAGGGAAGTCTCCCTCAATCGGTACTATAAAATAAAAATTTGTGAAAAATATCGGTGATGCAAAACCAAATGGTGTCCGACTTGAGGCGGAATGGCCCATACACAGATCGCTAGAATTTCCAACTTTCCAACACTTCTTCTATTATACAGTAAAATTCGAGGCTAATTTAATTTTATCGACACCCCTTTCTTCTGCTTTTTTAGTGAGCTGCATGTAATCCAATGCACGCAGTAAATAAATCCGCACCTTTCCCAAAGTTAACAGTTTCAATTTTATTGAAATATTTTTCTCTGCTCTTTTTCTATATTTGCGTTGCAACTCGTTCGCGCCAAATAAATTATATCAATTACTTTCAAAGCGCCTTTAGCTAAGCTACATTCAAGCTGGCGCTACCTCTGTACAAACACCATTTCTATGCAGTCTAAACACTTGCAACAACATTAAAAGTAGCAATAGTACAAAAGCAGCAACAATAACGATTGCAGTAAAAATAAAAAACTAGCGAAGTACCAAAAAAGGAGCAAGTGCAAAAATATCGTATTTACCACTAGTACTGTGGCATTATCTGCCACTTAAGCTGCTGTTGTGGTGGGCTTTTGTGTGCAGTCGAGCAGCAATGCCGCGCCTCGCAGCGGCTATGTATGTAGTAGAGGCGAGGCTGTCAAGCGCTGTGGCTATTGAAAAGCATTCGGAATGTGCCAACTCAATTTGAATTTTTAGATTTCTGTGGGATTTTTTACTCTTTCCGTTATCACGACATTCCTGTGTGCATACATATGTATATATGGGTGTGTATTTGTGTGAATATTTTTAATTCGTTACACAGTCACACATAGCGAAATTTTTTAATGCCAAACTAAGCGTACATGAGCGCGAGTGCGCGCATAGAGACCAACAACAAATTCACTGACAAATCCAACAAACCGAAATGGAATTAAAATATAACTATGTAAGTAAATTCATTTTAGCCCCCCCTACAAACACGTATACAAATATATGCAACATGCCACATACCACAGAGTGTCAGCGTGAATTGAATGCGCGGGTGTTGGACTTATAGAACGAGTGCGGTGGAGCGAGTAGCCGCTGTTGCAAGTGCTGGCAGTACATGACGGTGGTGGCAATGCTGCGGTGGCATGGTTGCTTTTGTTGATTGTTGGTAGTTGTTGGCTGTGGTGGTGACACTGATTCAACAAAATTAAAATGCCTCC
>JAPVRG010077567.1:0-10818 GCA_029783565.1 Rhagoletis cerasi
GATTTCAAAGCAGATCAAAATAGCGAGGAAGAGGTATTTTAAGGACTCTCTTTCTCCGAATTAGTAGATATACTAGGTGCATATACATACATATGTACATACAAGCAGCTAATTCATATTGAGAAAAAGAACGGTTTGAAAACACTTTAAGATGCCATATGCATATTTAATAAACCACATTATCGCTTTTAGCAGTCGTATTTTCAAGATCGTTTTAATTAGTTCGCCAAACACTTCCTCCTACTTAAGTAGCACCACTTGAAACCAACCTTCAATCATCAAAAACGACAGCACAAATAAACGCGACAAGCACTAAATTTCTCTATTAGCCGCAAATACTTTTTATACCCTCCCCTACCTAAGTAACTTCCATGCGCCAAAGGCTATTTGTAGCAAAAGATCACATGCTGAAGTTGTTTTATTTTTATTTGAATCATATTTTGTGGTTGTAAGTGCTCATTACACACGTACGCCGCCGCCGAAAGCAGGCAATTCAAATATGTATATGTAAATAATTTTGGGTAATACTAAATTTAGAACTAAGAAAAATTACCTAAGGGACGATCAGCATTAGAGTATTGGATGAGCTCACTTGTGATCACTTAAGCGATTAAATTGAAGTAAAACATGTTTGAGGAGTGTATTTCAAACATTCCAACATACACATGTTTGTCGTCATAGTTCTTAAGATTAATCGCTTTTCTAAGAATCTGCTTTGGAATTGTTGTAATTGAAGTTGCGATGGCTTCTTGCCAGCCTCGCACCTAAGCTATATTCGTTCTAAATCGCACACTCCTTCGAATTGGTCAGACACACGTGCCTGCATTTATTTACATAAACAGCCTAAAAATAAATTTTTCAAATCCAAATCAAATTCAATCTTAATGCGAATTCATGCAAAACTCGTTTTTCCTGCATGCGCATAGCTTAACTCATCGTATTTTAGATAAATTCATTTCCACATTTCAAATAAACGAACGAGCACTTCCTTCTCGGATTTAATGCGCAAACTTCCGATCAAATTGTCGACAAGCAATTGAATAGTTAAGTGTTCACCAAACGACAAAGCCGGTCGATTAGAAGTAGTAGTAGAAGTTGTTGTTGTGGTGGTTGTTGTTGTTGTTGTTATAGCACACGTTTGACATATTTTATCTGTAGCACTCGAATGATGTAGTTGCATGTAGGGTGTTCCCTGCAAATCTGAGCCAACCAACCCTTTAACCGGTTGGCGCAAAATTCACTTTCTTTGCCATAACACTGCTACTTACATACATACATATACTCGTATGCCTATGTGCATACCTACATACATCATTCATGTCTATGATTTAATTTTAATTCGCTTCGGAAGTGACATGCCGGCAAGCTAATAGCCATTAGATATACAGTCACACTCACACACATACACACACACACACACACACACACACACACCTGCTACATATTCGCTAGTCAGCGCACGCGCATGCGCATCTTAAATAAAGCCAGTTCATAATTGCCGCATTAATATGCGCCAAAGAAGATAACACACATTCAAAGCGGCAGCGAAGCGACAAACAAACAAACAAGCAGAACTCGAACTCATCGGACGAAGATGAGCCACCAGCGTAACGTCCATTAGAAGCAGCTAAACGTCGCGCGCACATGCGCATTAGAAGTTCGCTCAATCGGTCGATCGGTTGGTCGATAGTCAACAGGGCAAGAGGCCAGCAAAGCGGCAAACAAGTCAGTCAGCCCAGCCCAGTTAAGCCCAGCCTTGATTCTGTGCGAACTAAAGCCGGTATTGACGAGCTGGCAGCGCGCGTCTCAATTTAGCGATTTCTGCTATTGCCTGTTCTAATTGTTGTTATATGTACTACGCTGATTACCATTTGTTGTTGCTGCGCGTACTTCAAAGACTGGGCTTTCGTTGTTCAATCCACTTATATTTGTACAAAACTTACTTCTGTGTGTGCTAATATTTGTTGAGAGGAAGCATTATCGCCAAAGTTGCCGCGCGTACGACTTACCGACTGACTGACTGAATATAATTTTGCGAAACCGGCTTCTTTTCGCATTAGATAAATATGTACATACATATGTACATACATATGTACGCCTATTAAGTGGCAGCAAAAAAAAAATTTTTTGAAAAAAGTTATATAAAATATGCTGAGCAAAAAAGCGAAGCGTGCGAAGCCAAGCTCAACGAACTTTGTTTGGCAAATTTTCGCGTTTATGTTTAATTTATGCTAATAAATTATTTTCACAAATTTTTTAGTGTAGCAACAAAACTTAGTTGCAAAATATCGGCATAACAGAACCAAATTCGCATTTGAATCTCATTAGAAACCACAACAGTGGTGGCAAAGCAATAGTGATAGCTGCAGAGCGAAGTACATACAATATTAGATTATACATACATATACATATTTATTTATTTACATACATACATACATTCCTCCGAACATTTAACAAGTCTATGGTCATAAACGAAAATTCTATTTTTCAAGGTTGGCAGATTTTAAAGGCTGATAACAACCGCATGAGTGTTATAAAAGATAAATGAGTTTGCGCTTCATTAAAAATAAAAGTTGGTTGCTTGACGATTGAAGAGTTGTTTGTGCTTTGTTTGTTTGCTGTGGCAACAAACATTTGTTAATTTGCTATACGTATGCACATACTTACATATATACGGGCGTATGTTTCCCTCCACTTTAGTTATGTACATATTTTACCAGCCATTAGTTGTTGTTGTTGGCACAACCCTATCTTACTGCCAAAAAAATTTGCTATTTCTAGCAGTTATTGAACAAAGAAAGCTGTTATCTTGTATGATTAGCTCCGCTTATCGCTATACGCTTGATGTGTAATTAACTTGTTAACAGTAATCTACTAACAATATTTTGAATTTTCGCAAAATTATATGATTTGTTGATGTCGCAAATATACTTGGCATTGAAAATAAAAATTGCTTGATAATGCAATAATATATGGGTCTTAGATAATTATCGCATAGTTAGTGAAGTAGTTCAAGTTCATATTAATCTTGGACATGAAGTGGCAACAAATAAAAGTTGGAGTGAAGAAATATATATTGTAAGGATACCCACGTTTTAAGGTTCATTCGAACGCTTGTAAGTAAAAAGTGGTCTTCACTTTTCCAAAGCTGGACAAATTTTTGACCATAACAATTTTTGGTCATTTAAAAACTGCACATACTTTTTTGGTCATGGAACTTAAGTCAGTAAACTAAATTTAAAATGATATGAAAAAAATTCTTGAAACATTTTGTAATTCTATCTCCTCAATTTTTTAAGCCACAAAACTTTTTTTGGTTGGACACTTTTCCTGCTTCTGGTAAAAATATTTTTTTTAAGAAAAAAATTTTTTGCTAAAAAATAGTTTCTCAATTATATAATTCTTTAAAAAAAAATGTTTTCCCTAAAAATTATTCCTTTTTCCTAAAATTTCTGTTTTTCATAAAATAATTTTTTTCTAAAGAAAATAATTTTTTCTTAAAGCTTATTTTTTTCTAAAACAATTTGGTTCTAAAATTAAATTTTTTTCTAATTTTTGGTAAACTTTTTTTGGTTTTGGTAAAAATATTTATTTCTAAAACTTTATATAAAAATAGCTAAATAAAAAGGACTCAAAAAATTTTTTTCTAAGAAATAAATTTTTTGCTAAAAATAGTTTCTCAATTATATAATTGTTTAAAAAAAAAATATTTTCCTTAAAAATTACTCATTTTTCCTAAAATTTCTGTCTTTCATAAAATAATTTTTTCTAAAGAAAATTATTTTTTCTTAAAGCTTTTTTTTTCTAAAACAATTTGGTTCTAAAAATAAATTTTTTTCTAATTTTTGGTAAACTTTTTTAGTTTTGGTAAAAATATTAATTTCTAAAACTTTATATAAAATTAGCTAAATAAAAAGGACTCAAATTATAACAAAAACAGCAAAATTGAAGCTGATTCACACAATTTTCTTATGAGTGTAGAAATTCTTTGTGCCATTCTGGCCATACAATTGTGGGTATTCCAAATCTAATAATTTTTTTCTTCTCCAAAAAAATGTTTTCCCTAAACTTACTCCTTTTTTTAAATTTCTGTTTTTTCAAAAAATAATTTTTTCCTTATGAAAATTATTTTTTCTTAAAGCTTATTTTTTTCTGAAACAGTTTGTTTCTAAAAATATATTTTTTTCTAATTTTTAGTAAACTTTTTTGGTAAAAATATTTATTTCTTGAACTTTATAAAAATTACTAAAATTATAACCAAATACAGCAAAATTTAAGCTGATTCACACAATTTTCTTATGAGTGTAGAAATTGTTTGTGCCATACTGGCCATACAATTGTGGGCATTCCAAATCTGGATATAAGTTACTGGTAATTTAAAAATTTGACATAAATTTTTGGTAATAATAAATTTGGTCATAAGTTTGGTAATTTTAAAATTAAAAAAAAAGTTAGGTTATTTTAAAATTGGACATACATACATTTTGCTTATTTAAAAACTGGAAATAAACTCAAAACTAAACATTATAATCTGGAAAATATTTTTTTTAAATTCAGAAGCTTGACATTATTTTTTGGCCATTTAAAAACCGGACATAAATTTTTGGTCGTTTAAAAACTAGAAATTAACTTGTTTTTGTTTCATAACTGGTCCTAATTTTCTTGTAATATTAAAGTGACCATGAAGTTTTAGTCTTCTCAAAACTGGACAAAATCTATGATTACTTCAAAGCTGGCCTCTTTAATAGGCACGCGCATTTGGTTCAACTCCCATTTGGGGTATTTTCTCTCCGCAATGAGAGTGGAGCAATAATATCCATTACTAGAGATCTATTTTAGAACAGGTGCCCTTCATAAAGTTTTCCGTCGAGAGAGGACAGCTGGGAAAAAATTCTTAAATTATTAGACGTCACTATTTTCCAAACTCCTCACAAAAGCTTCTGTAAAGTCTTTCGGCTTGTGTTTTTAGAGTACAGCGCCAGCACAAAACTCCTATCGGGACAGACAGTTGCCGCTTAGTCGACCCAAAAAGCTCTTGCAACCGCCGACGGTCCACCCTCAAACCCGAAGAATCTTGTTGCGTTGCATGTCAAGGGCTTCCAATTTCGGCAGCCTTGTTTGGCAGTAAAAACATTTAGCATGGCGTCAAATGCTAGAGTAGTTGCGGTTCGAAGTGTCGTCTTGCTTCCAGTGAGGGAAGCCCCGCATTGTGGCTACTTAACTACTGTTGCCTTCTCCAGAGAATTGCACCAAACAAGACACGTTCAGTTCGATAAAGCCAATAGGCTCACTGACTAAAAGTACCTAAAGCACGACTACGTATCCCAATAGGGTCAATTTGGTTTCCCGAGCATTTATCAGGGAACACAAAAGTGGCTAGTGGATCTTTACTAAGGTCTAGTATTTCTTACTATGTTACGTTCCTCGGCGCAGTCAATGCGCATATTTTCCATTATTAGGAGACTAATTGTTGATTGAAGGTCGAATTTCCAACTATCGGACCAAAGTCTTTTTGGACGCTTTTGAAATAGAACTTATATTTTAATTGTGGGAATTGGAAGCCTGGACACAAGCCGACGAAGTTTTTTCCCCATTACAGACTCTAAATAGAGGAAACTTCCTTAGGTAACGCAACTTGTGTTCCATTTGTGGACTTTTCAACGTTTAGTATGGTCAATACCTGAGAGTACTGTGATCATTTTATTGGTAGTTTTGTCACTGTGCGAACGCAAGGCCGAATAGCGCAAAGCGCTTTACTGCGATAACTACGTGGGATTAGTGGGATTGGCGGTACTTAGTATCATTCTCTCACCGCCCAGGCTCACCACCACCACACTAGTTGGTTACTTTGGTCGAAGGTGCACGAATAGCGACATTAGAATCACGAATTAGTAGATATACATAGTTCAAATTTGCTTAGCTTCTAATATTTTATTTATTTTTTTTGCTTAAGTGGAAAAGATATTGCCAAATCACGTAATTCCTCGCCTTAATGGCAATTATCTTTCTGTTGTTCTATCAAAGCTTTCTTTCTACGATTTTTATTTTAATTTACATGAAATTGAAATTCCGCTAGTTATTTATGCGAAATTCCATCATTTTCAATTTTTTACCTTTTCTTTTTCTATTTTTTTTTCGACTACCCAAACAACTTTTATCTGTTGGCCTATAACAAGCCAGCGCATGTTTACATTCCTCTTATTTTCCACTGGACTTCCAGTCATAACGTGCGCTCTATGTTGCCCGCAGACAACACGCCAAGATTCTTTACTTCCAATGACCATTTGCGCAGCGGCAATTTATTTCACCGCAACACCGCACCACACCATTTTCCCTCACTTTGTGGCCACGTCTTTCACTTTTCTGCGCTTCCATCGGCGGCGGCAGCGCTTGACGAGTCTTAGAAACGCGTTAGAAGTAAAAGCCAAAGCAGCTAAGCAAAGCAGCAACTAAAATCGAGAATTATTCAAAGCCCACCTCGCCATCGCGAGCCCGGCTTGCCACTGAGCCTAGCTGAGGCCGACATGGGCAACTTTCAATGTTCATGCGGATAAAAAGCAGCAACAACAACTACATATAAAGGCTATGGCGATAATAATCAATGTGGTTGCTGTTAGCTCTGTTGTTGTAGTTGCATGTTTGTTGTCGGCTCTTGGCTGTTATGCGCGACGTTAGAATTGTTGCTGCTTTCCAGCTAGTTGTTCGCTATCGTTAGCTAGTTGCTTGGCTGTTTGCCTACCATGGAGCTATTTGGACTTTTGATAGTAGTTGTTGGCCAGCAATCGCGTCTTCCTGGTGGCGGTGAAGCACCATTTCTAATGTTTGACTGCTTCTTCTTCTCCGATAGAAGAATCGCTATTGCCTTATTGCCTCTTGTTGTTCATGGAAGTGGAACAGGAATCAAGTAAACATAGCAAAGCAAAAACAAAGGCAAAAATAGAAAAATCGTTAGCAGCGCCAACTTCAACTCTTCTTCTTCACGCACATCAAATGCGCGGCGCAGTCGATGGCCGTGGTAGCAGTTGCTGTTGTTGCGACGCCAGCTGCGAACACGCTCGCTGAAACCTCAGTGATTCTATCGATTGGTGGCTGCTGTGAGTCCGGCCGAGTGGCGTTGATGGACTATGAACCGCCATGGGCGCCAAAAGGTGCGGCAGGCGGCAGGCGGCAGCGACGCGACGTCGGCCCGCCAGCTTTGGCCATGGCCATGACAGTGACAGTGCCACTGGCGAACAGGCAGTCAGTGTTGCTTCCCACAGTTTGGCCACTCGTCAGGCGTTAGAAATTTTGTCTTCGCTGTTAGAAATAGAAATATCCGCGTCAAGTCACGAGCTGCTCTTTTTGGAATGGATGAGTTGCAAAACTCGTAGCTTGGTGGCCTGGGAGGGCAGGTGTGGGTCGTTGTCGGGGCGTGTATAAGAAGTTGGCGCGCAACGTCCCCTACCGGCAGCGTGATAGCTCAGCGCTGTGACATAATCGCAGCGCTGTGGCGCGCAAACTCGTTAGCTTAGGAAACAACAACAATAGCAAAAGAAAAGCCAACCTTAAACAGCTTGTGCGCCTGCGCATTTTTGTTTGAAAGCAAACAACGCTGAGAAAGAATTTGGTAAAAAGAAACACAACAAACACAAAAACGCTGATTTTTATTAACAACAACAAGCTAATGGGAAGCGAAAAGAAAAAGTAAGGTTAATAAAAAACGAAATGACACTTAACCAGGCAACCTACGACGCGCGGACCAGGCTGGCAATAAGCGAAATAGCCATTAATCGTTACAATGCGCGGGAGGTGCGGCGCGGGTGGTGCAGGGGGGGAGAACCGAATGGAACAGGAAAGTTATTTACATAAATAATGAGGTAAGCTTTCTTAGCTGGCGTTCAAGAATATTAAGCAAGAATTTTTCGATTCTATAAATAGCATTTTTTGGACAAGTTTTGGTGCTGAATTGTGGAGTTCTATTGTGTTTTTGTTGTTATCTTCGGTAATTCCATTATTTTTCAACTTCATCGGCAATGAAAAATCGAAAAGCGTAGTAGTGTTAAGTGAAACCTCTGGTTAGGCGCTGTTCCTTTCACTTCGCTCTCGCTTGATTTCTGTAATAAATATTTTGTGTTGTTCTCTACCTTTTTTTTTGGTTTCACTTTATGGTGAAGTTATGTAACTTATGGAATTTTTTCAATTTTGGTTCTTTGACCGCTGGCTGGGCGCGATGGTTAAGTTTGTTTTGGACTTTGCTTTTGCGCTTCCATTAATTATTTTTTTATTCCTGGACTTTCAGAAAAAAAAAAATTGAGTTGGGTTATATTTTAGTGGCTGCCCTCCTAACTCGGCTCCCTAAAGGGGATACACTTGTACGCGTTGTGATATCGTTTTCTTGACTCGATGTTGATGCCGTCTACCCAAAAATAAAACTGAGCTTAACCGCCTTCTATTGCTAGTCTAGTTTGAGATAAGCAATGGCAGAGAAAGGGTTCAATTTAATCGTCAACTCAGCATCTTCGAGCCAGTCTTCGGTTGCTACGCCTTAAATTGGTTCTGCTGCCTATCTTCCGTCTGCTAACTTAGGGAATTGTAATAAATGGAAGCGGTATGCTTGTTTTAAGTCAGCTGAGGGTAGTCTGTTTCAAGGAACCTTCGTATGGAGGGACATATATTGGACATGTCAAGGTCGACTCTGGTAATGTCTGTATGTAATTTTTGTAGTTCTTAGTTCTGGATTTCGTCCTTCAGTTCATAAAGATACTTTATGACCGGCCTGTGAGGAGTTTCTGCATCCAAAAGGTGACTGGAACCATCTACGAAACCAGCCTGTGGGACCTCCTTTTTAATTTTCCTGCATTTCGATGTTGATCTCGAAAAGTTACTGACGATTACTGACCACTCAGTTAATTCGCAGGCCACTGCTTAAGTCGGAAGGGAGGAAGTATACATGTCATTCGTTGTCGTGGAGTGACAAACAGTGTCAAGTACTTTCAAAAAGCCATATGCCACTAGAACAATCCTCTCACTTGGCCGGTTACGGCTAAGATCAAGAGTTATCTGTCACATTGGTCACAAAGCGTGGTGTGCCTTTTTATACTAGAACTAGACAATCAGGGTTTGGGCCACGGCGAAGTGGATCAGCGCCTGTTCATGAGGGAACGCTTCTTCAAGAGGCTGCGTTGTCTGACCTTTGTAGCTAAGGCCCCTCTTTTGCCCACCCCGCCGTGTTAAGGTCCCAAGCTTAGAATGGAATTGTGGGTTGCCGGAAAAACCAGAAACAAATGTTTCCAAGCACTCAGGCAGTATTGCCCATTGTAGTTAATGCCAAGAGACAGGATTTAGAGGAAAATGTACATACACTGCCGGAAAAAAGCATTGACACAGCGAATTTTGCACAATATATGCAACAATTTTTACTCTAATATTTTTCCGGTAATTTTTTATGGGTCATTCTACAACAGAAAACATAAAAAAAAATCTCCAAACTTTGTGCAAAACTCAGGAAAATTCAATAAATTTGCATACAAATTTGCAACTTTCTAATCAGATTGGCAATTTTTTTTCACGCAGTTTCTTTCATACAAAGTATGTTCGACAATTTTTTTTGTATGGAAGAAAGTAATAACACCGTCCGCAAAAAAAAAATTCCAAAAAGCAATGCGATTTTCTAGCAGCTTCAAACGTGCACTTTGTTGTATTAAAATTTAATGGGCTACAAAACTCTATACCTAGAACTTTTTTTTGTAAATCTGATTAGAAAGTTGCAAATTTGTACGCAAATTTATTGCATTTTCCTGAGTTTTGCACAAAGTTTAGAGATTTTTTTTATGTTTTCTGTTGTAGAATAAACCATATTTTCATGAAAAAATGCCGAAAAAATATTAGAATAAAAATTGTTGCATATATTGTGCAAAATTCGCTGTGCCAATACTTTTTCCGGCAGTGTATATACACATGTACATACATATGTATGTAGTTATCTTATTCTAATAAAAAGGTTTAAATAATCATTTCTAACTTCTAGTCTTGATTTTCAGCGCCTAAACGGATGCGCTTCGCTCAATGCACAAATTATGTAAACACAAATCTCATAAAAAATTAATATTTATTAGCGAAATTGCCTATGCCACGCAATTGTTACGCCGATCGAGCGCAATCTCAGTAATCGGCGCATGAGACCAGAGACTTAACTTTTACATAAAAATATTTATGTGCACTTACTTATGTACATATAAACATACAGGGTGTACCAGAAGTCGACGGCAAGCCGGCAACGGGTGACAGGCCAGGACAAAGTGGCGTCACTCTCTGTCCCGCTCACACTTCGTAAAATGACTCTCTCCGTCTCAGTCAAATTAGAATTACCTTAAAAGTTATGGTTTCAAGGAAAGTCTTGGCTACACTTCTTCTTCTTCTTGTTTGGCGCTGTAACCGCCTAAGCGATTTTGGGCGAGTCCAACAAAGCACGCCAGTTGTTTCGCTTCTGTGCCAACTGACGCCAATTGGAAATGCCAAGTGAAGCCAAGTCCTTCTCCACCTGGTCTTTCCAACGCAGAGCAGGCCTTCCTCTTCCCCTGCTACCACCAGCGGGTTTCGAGTCGAATACTTTCAGTGCTGGAGCGTCTGTATCCATTCGAACGACATGACCAAGCCAGCGGAGCCGGAGAATTACATAATAAAAATAAATTTGAGCAAAAGTTGAAATTGTAGTAACGGGAATTAAAAAAACCATCACAGCGTGTAGATTTTTTCGTTTTTTTTTGAATGCCTATAATTTTAAAAATATAACACATAGATTTTTTTTTATATTTTTCTGATAACTATTATGACCTGGCC
>JAPVRG010077772.1:0-14586 GCA_029783565.1 Rhagoletis cerasi
CCTCATTTTTTTATTGTAGAACCGCTTGAATGGATTGGCTGCTCTGGCTATTCATCATGACATTGGAATTACAGCTGACGAAGTCATAGATAAATTATCGAAAAAATCCCGAAAACTTGATTTCATTCTTTAATTACTGAAATACTTTTTCGCATATTGGGACACCAAGTAAAAAATGTATCCCTATTTTTTGTTTGTTTTTATACAATGTACCTAATAAAATAAATTATAAAAAAAAACCAATAAAAATAACTTGAAAGTAAAAAAATTTTCAAATTATATCCCCCCCCATCACAAAAAGCTATCTACGCCACTGATCCAAAGCACTGCTTATCAGTGGACGTTGGACGCCTTGTACATTTTTGTAGACTTTATCTGGCTTCCAAAACATAAAAAAATATTTGTTAGATTTAACTGCAAGATCGCTGCTTACTTATTTGGACTATTCCGCTTTCCCAATTTTTAAGACACAAGAAAATTGACGTCGTTCAGATAGCCGGTGTTAGATTGATAGGACCCGCAATGACTATGTCCAAATATGGGCGATGTTCGACAGTTGAAAAGAAAGATACTTGCGGTGAGATAAGATAGAATTTAAGGTAAACAAAAAGTTATGACGCAAATTTGGAGCTGCGAGAGTGGCGGTGAATGGGACAGAGAAACGAGTTGGGCAAGCGAGTAAAATAAAGAATGATGAAAAAATATGCGAGAATGATTATGCAAATGTGTTACGTACCTACATACATACGAGTATGTGCATATTTATACATACGATTGTTCATGTACCTATGTAGAAAGATAAAGAGGGTTGCCCTAAATAGGGCTAAGATACGGTTATAGACAAAATAACCTAGTCTTAAAATTTTCGAAAAAGCAACTGGAGTGGATTTTCGCGTAGAGCACTGGTAGTGCTAAAGAAAGCGTATGTTTTTTATATAAACAATTCTCTAAAGTTTTTCTTATTCTTGGTATACTAGAAAAATCAAAAAATCTCTTATTTAAAAAAATCTAGATTTTATTAAAAAAATTTGATAATTGAAAGCTTTTGTAAGTTAATTTGTTGAACGATTTATTGAAATCCAAAAAATTTTTTCGGGGTATATCTGTTAGACAAAAGTATTTTTGGAAGAAAAAATTTCGAAACTTCTTAAAAACTTTAAAAAAATTGCAAATTTTTGTAAATTGAATTTTTCTTTGAAAAATAAAATTTCTAAATTGGAATTTTTTCAAAGAGAACAAATTGTTGAAATTTTTGTGCATATGTATGTATAAATACATATGTATGCACATTAGGGCGGAGTAATTTGATCGGAGCAACATTTTCTACGATTGATTCTAAGCAAAAGTATCGAACAAACTATATACCAAAAATTACGTTTGACCCTACCGATTCTCAAAAGATATTTTAACTTTTTTGGCCGAATTTTTTTTAAATTTTTTTATTTATTTTAATTTATATTTTTTCTCAGCTTTGTGAAGTAGTTTCTTAAATACATATGAAGAAAACTGAAAATTTTTTTAAATGAAAAATTAATTTCATTTAGAAAAAATTATATTACACTGATTTTTCTTTTAAAAATTGGGAGGGTCAAGCGTAATTTTTGGTATACAGTTTGTTCACCATTTTTGCTTAGAATCGAATGCAGAATTCGAATATGCCATACACTTTTTTCGAAATTAAATTACTCTTCCCTAATGTGCATACATAGTATATGTACATAAACAGTATGCACTATATTATTTTGCTTTGTTAAGCTTCATATTTAGAAAACAAAGCTTTGAAATTCATTTCTTCAAATAATTTTTTTTTACCGTTAAAAAAATAGTAAAAAAGTTATCAGCTATATTTTTTCTTCGAAAAAAAAGGGGAAACAATTTCTTTTCCGCCTCGCTCTTGGCGTTTTTGGAAAATTAAAATTTTTTTTTTAATTTTTGAATAATAATATTTGGTTTTATTTTGCAATTTACTATTTTGAGTTAAAATATACAATTTTACACAAAAGATCTATATTAAAAATTGTCCTTTATAATAGAGTTATGATAGTTTACATTTTGATAAATTTTTTTTGCAATGCAGCAAAGAAATACCATTTTTTTTTAAGTTTGTCAATTTTCAAAGTAAAAATAGAAAATAAAAAAAAATTACTTTTCACAATAGATTTTTCTTCAACTGAAGAAAAAAATGTAGTTTTAAACAAATTTTTAGGTTAAATAGGAAAGTTTTTGAAATTTTTTAAAAAATTACAACGATTTTTAAGTTTTCATTATTTATTGTTTTATTGGGAAATTTTAAGTTGCTTAATTATCTTAAAAGTTACATACAGTTTTAACGGTTAATTTATTTTATTTGTATTTATTAAAATTTTATTTACTTATATTTAAATTTTAAACTAAGTTTAAGGTATACTTTCTGCTTAAAATTATTTTTTATGTTTGGAGTGTCTTGCATTGCATAGTAAATAAGAAAAAGTACAATATTTTATAAGAATTTCTATAGAAAATCTGGAATTTTATGCAATATTTGCAAAAAAGAATTTGAAGTTTCAAAAAAGCGAAAAAAGTTGAAAAGGAGCGAAATTTTTGAAGATTTTTGTTGCTTTATGAGAAAATATTTACAAATTTTTGATGAAATAGTTTTGTATAAAGTTATTTATGTACATTTTTTCGCAAAAAGCAAAAAAAAATCCATTTCTTTATTTACAGTTTTTTAATTTCCCTTACATATTTACAATTTCGTATTAAGTAAATGGCGCTTGTTTTTTTAAATTTTCTTATTAAAAACTGTGTTTGTTTAACTTTTATAAATTTATAAATTTTTTCTTACTAATTTTATTGCACCTATTTTTTATACAATATTTTTTTTTTAATTTTTAATTTATCATTTTGCTTTTGCTGTGTATTGATTTTTCTGGCCTTTTGAAATTATTGTCCAATATTCGAGTAGCGCCACCTGAAGCACCTGCTGTTTAAAAAAAAATATTGAAAAAACTCCCTAACTTCCCAATTCAAATTCCGCTTCGCTGTATTTTATCACCCAACATGCTTTTCCCCATATCTGTTGTTGCCATACGTAATTATCGCCCGCACTTAGCTCTCCCTCTCACTCATTCTCACACTGCGCTAGCTCCAGTGCCACGCCTCCACAACATCCTGTCAATCAGCCCTCAGCAATATTAGGGCCACCAGGGGCGCTGATGGGGATGCGCATGCGCTGCGTGTAGGCCCGCTGCCGCCGCTGCTGCCGCATGTTGATACGCCGCCGCGCCATTCGCGTGCAGCACCAAGTGATGCGCCGCTGCGGCATTCTGCATCTGCTGCGTCATGCAGTCCTGCGGCAGTTTGGTGCCGTCCGCCAGGCAAGGTTTGCCATTGCGCACCAATACCGGTACCGCAACGCGGCGCGGCGAGGGCAGAGCGGCCGCATGATGTGGATGCATGGCGGGGTGATGCTCGTAGACGCCCTTTTCATTTTGTGCACGTTTCGTCTTGTAGCGGTGGTTCTGGAACCAGATTTTCACCTGCGTCGGCGTCAAACGTATCAGGCTGGCGAGGTGCTCACGCTCCGGCGCCGATAGGTAACGCTGCTGGCGAAAACGACGTTCCAGCTCGTAGGTTTGCGCCTTGGTGAAGAGTACGCGGCGTTTGCGTTTCTTGTTCGGCATGCCGTCGGTGCCGTTGGTGGAGCCGTTACCGCCATTCTCCTCGTCATTCTCGTCGTCCATGATCTCCTCCTCGATGCCGTCCTCGATGAGGCTGTCGTCGTGCGCATTGGAGGAGGAACCACCGGCACTGGTATTGTCCGCTCCGCCGCCGCCACCAGCACTGCCTGGCATGCTCTTGTTGTGCTGCTGCTGGTGGTGGGCGTGCAGCTGTTGGTGAGCTGCAGAGCCGGGATGGGTTTGCATGTGCAATGAATTGGCATCGCCGACGGAGAGCGCATCGCTTTCAGCGGAACGGCTGTAGGTCTTGTAGTCGCCGGAGAGCGCTGGTGAGGTCTGGCAATTAGAGCCGATGTAGGTGTAGGAAACTTCCGAGGTGTGTGGTGAGGTGCTGTCAGGACTGGCTGGCTGTTGAATGCCTGCGGAGAGGGAGGGAGAAGAAAAAAATAAATTCGTTGATTAGTTTGTGTGGTCGCCAGGGAGATTTGAGTGGGTGAGATGTATAGAGTGAGCCCTTAAGTCAGCGGGTTTGATTTATGTGGAAAGACGTGCTTAAACTGATCTCTTGAATTTTTAACGGGCATAGCCTTGAGGATTATGTAAATGCATTAAGAATAATATGGGCTAGGTTCCTAAGTTATTTTTTCACATTCCTGGAGTGAAGATAGTTCCCTAGCAAGTTCAGAATTGGAAAAAAGAGTATGCGTCGACGGCTATCTTTGCGCGATGGAGGTGGATGACATTTCGAACCAATGATTTTTGTCGCAGTCTCCATCCACCATTGTCTCGTTTTGATCAAAATGGTATATCCACAAGTACTTCTTTGGAGTCCTAACTGACCTCGATTAAGCGAGTTTTCTACCTCCTCAGTTTTATAGAACATGCGGGATGAGCTTCCTTTTCATTGGTGCGTACTCCTGAATGGGTCCAGCCCTCCGGCTGTTACCTAACCTATTCTAAGCTAATTTACACCGGGCTGCTTCGCTGCCTAGCTATTTTCTCAGCACTTTCTCCACGGAATAAATTGTATCGTTATCCCAAGTTCAATGAGTCTTTCTCACTTTTGAGTCGTTTGGATTCACCATCATAATTTACATGGGATACATCAGATTCCCGCAGGATATCCAAAACGCAGCTATCCTTCTGACGATTTTCCCTTCGTTTTCTTGCTGTTTTTTGAAGCCGGGCCTTCAACCGACTGCGAAATTCACTGCCTATTTTTGTGCCAAGAGGCAAGCTCCTTTGTAGTGGCACCCACTTTCCAAGTTTTCGCCGCTCTTTAAATTTCTATCTTTGAGGCATCCCTCTTCACTGCCTTTTGTTCCACTTCGCAGCGCTCTAATACCCATGAGCTATTAAAAATCCAATTTGTCTTTCTTTCCATTCAATTGTAACATCCTTTTGTCATTGTTTTCCTATTGAAAAACAATTCCCCTCTTCTCCTATTTAGCAATAAGCCAGACCTATACTCTCCTCTCTCTCTCTATCTCTCTGATTCACGCTCCCTGTGACATATCCTGGGCGTTAACTCTACAAAATACCTTAATTTATTAGACTCTAAACTTCAAACAAGGCACAATGGGAGGACAAACAAACAGTGTTGCTGTCAATTTTCGTAATTTGGGCGGAAATAAATTGTTGTACATCAAAAATTTACAATCATTTCTGTATTCTTCTCGCCCTTTGTGCATTTGCCTGTGTGCGCACAGAGCGCAATCTCATAACGCTACAACAATAACCAAACAATGTCGTTGGGAAACCGGAAGGATGGCACATGGATTAGATCACACCTTCATTTTAGGTTTTCACTTTTCACACCGAAACGCAATTGAGGCTGACAAAGGGCGGACAAGCGAGCGACGAACGGTGAAGGGGAGCTCAAATGACGCAGTCGTAGTAAAACGTATCAACATGAAAGCGATCTACGGCGGGGAGTCACCAGCGTAGAGGGCAATCACTACGAGCGAACGGTCATTTCATAGGCGATCTACGAAAAGACTGCGTAGCATTGAGGGATCCGGTCAACGGTCCGTCCGACGTACGGTTAGCCGAGAGATACATAACTGAATGTTTCGTCCGGGTCAGCGGAAGCGCTGGAAGTAGGAAGTGTAGGCAATGCGCCGCTGCTGTGCCTTTGTTGCACGGCAATGAGCGCACGCTGAGCTATTGAAAATTCAAGAAAAAAGTATAGAGAAGAAATCGAAAAAAATCACAGCAACCATTGAGCAAATAGCGCACTTGCTTTTAGGGTGAGCGACAAGGATGTGAGCAACATTTGGCCTACCCAGTGTGAGTGAGTGCGTGTGCGTGTGCATTTGTATGTGGCTTGTTCTGAGGTCCAATAGTTGCCGCCTTTTGTGTGATTTTTTTGCTGTTTTTTGTTTCTTCTTTTATGCGGTGGAAAATGATGAATGAATAGTATAGGCTATTGCTGCAGCGCTAGCTCAGGCAGAGAGAAGGTAGGAAGATCTAGTTACGGTGTATGCGCCGAGATTGATAGGATTGTGAAAACTGCAGGCGGTTTGGGTATTTAATTGATGCTATCAGTTTATGAAAAGAGTGCGAGGTAATGGAAGGAAGCAGCCATACAATAAGTTCATTTTTATACTCGACTGCTCAGGAAATGCCGGAAGATGAGCTTGGCTCTTTTTTTATGGGTGTTGGGAGACTAACTCGGACGCGGGACATGAGTTATTCATTGTCAAAGTTTGAAATCAACTATGTCTTGTTTCTTAAATACCTTATCGGATTCAGGAAACCTATAAAAGAGCAGCACTGCCATACCCTAGAAACTTTAGGGTCAAAAACAAAGTTATGTCTTGTTGGGATGGAAGTAGACACGTTGGAATAGAGTAGAATAGGATAGGTTAAGATAGAAAAGATCGGAAAGGATAGGATAGGACAGACAAGGGTAGAAAAGGACGGGATAGGGTTAAAAGTTAAAATAGTATAGTATGGGGTGGAATAGAATTATAAGACAGAATTATAGGACAGGGCAGGATAGCGCAGGGCAAACTGTAGCGTTCGCCTTCATCCGATTTAGAATCGCGCTAGACACATTGTGATATCATTCCGAAGGTTGGTTTATGCCGGCTCCTAAAAATTGAATTTGCGCGCGAGACCAAGGCCAGACTTATAATTCTGAGAACACAAACGCATACACAAGTCAGAAGTTGAAGAGAAAGCTCAAACGGCTGTCGACAGCAAATATACTAGTCTAGCTTTGGGTATGGTCCACACGTGGCGAGATGGGGATGTGTTTCTTCTGTGCGCATGTTCAAAGTTTCGAAGTAGGCGTTTCAGATGTTCGAAAGATCGCTTCCTTTTGAACCAGGAATTTCTACTTAGCATAGACTCATAGAGAGTTGGGTAGGACTCGTCAAAAGATCAAACCGGTTTAATGAGATATACTTATAGGATCTGGATTGATAAGGTAACTAAAGAACAACACAAGGTATATACATATATAAGTGTAGGACCCGAGCAAACTCTCTTAGTCCGCTTAACCGAGCACAGTTAACATCCAAACGCAACGAAAATGCCAGTTTACGCTCACTTCAAATGGGCGTACATTGGTTTCCATTTTTTGGCTTGTCAAAATCGCACATTAATTTCACTTACAAGCAATTCTATGCGTATACCTTTTGTCTGAGGAGTATCGGGGTGTTCCCGCAACCAAAGGTATGGCTACAACAATGCCTAAGCGTAAAATTGTCGACAAATTTTCCATATTAACCTTTGATTGTGTGTTTGTTTAGCGCGCACAAACAACCACTAACATCACTATATATGTAGATGTGTACGAACGACCATCCCACAGTGGTCAATAAATGGAATTTAATGTTCATAATTCACTGGCGCCTTCATTTCTCAGCCAATTTGATTACTTTTTTTTAAATGAAAGCTTATAAAATTTTCAAGAGACAAGTTGAGCCCGATTTTTAATTTTTTATTTGTTTAAACTAAATTTTTTAGTGCAAGATGCAGAAAAAGCGGTGAAAAAAAATGTCACAAAAAAAATTTGAAATGTTTAAAAATAAATTTTCACCAAAATAAAAATAAAAAAATGTTGAGTTTTCAGAAAAATTTTGGATATGCAGTTTTATAGACCATTAAATTTTAGTGCAATAAAGTGCAAGTTTCAAGTTGCTAAGAGTTCGCGTTGATTTTTAATAAATTTTTCGCCTTTAATTCCCATTTAGCATCCAGATGTGCTCGAAATGCTAGCGAAAAAAAATTATTAAAAATCAACGCTAACTCTTAGCCACTTGAAACTTGTACTTTATCGTACTAAAATTTAATGGTGTATAAAACTGCATAACCAAAATATTTCTGAAAATGCAAAATTTTTTTTTTATTTTAGGCAAAATTTTTTTTAAAACCTTTCAAATTTTTCTGGTGAAATTTTTTTTTCATTTTGGGGGAACCCTACAGTTGTGTTAAACTAGTTTTTATTGTGTAACATTTATTAACTGGAACAGGAGAATCGATCTTCTTCAAAATTGCCACTTTTTCTACATTTTGCACTAAACAATTTAATGTAAACAAATGAAAAATCAAAAATCGGGCTCAACTAGTATCTTGCAAATTTTATGAGCTTTCATTTAAAAAAAATTAATCAAATCGATTGAGAAATGAAGGCTCCAGTGAATTGTGAACATTAAATTCCATTTATTGACCACTGTGCATCCCAACCAACTCTATCAGCACAACAACAACAATAATGTGCATCTAATACAATTAGTTACATTTCGCATACTCCACGCCAGATACTTCCTCTTGCAATATTTGTTGGGTTAAGTGTTGGTGTTGTTTTGTTGTTTGATGCTAGGATGGTTAGTCAGTCGGATGGTTGGTTGGTCGTTCGTTGACTGTGTTTTTGGTAGGTTTGTGCTTGTCATTAATTGTAAGTTAAAAAGTTATTTTTATTTAACACCATATCGATTCAAGGCAATCTTAACAAGAGGCAGATGTTCAACGTCAACGCAGACACACACACATACACATACACATGCATTTAAGCGAGGTAAGGATATATGAGCATTGCGAGTATCCTGTGCGTTTATGTTCGCGCCGCAAATTATGTTAGCAAATGTAAAAATGTGGTGGTGGTGGTGGTGTCGATGCACCCTCGAAGCCGCTGTGGCATCTGCCCCTTTTTTGTTTTGCCCAGAATGTATTTTCAAAATTACTTTTCAAATTTCGTACACAAATTTGTCTAATCATATTTGTTTGCTGTCTTCCCGTCCCTCGTGCCTTGCCTATCGCCTCTTTTCTGCTGTTTTACACTTCAGGATTAGGCATATTTTGCTAAATGCTTGACACTCAAGTCTTCCATTTCTCTTCTTCCACGCTAAGTCCTTTTTAATTTTTTACTTTTCGAAATTGTCACGCACTTCCTATACTTGTTGGTCTATACATACGAAGGTGCGCCTCTTCAGTGTTTTGAGAATTCCTGCAGCTGTGCTTTAACCCCTTTTCTCCTTTGCCACCTTTTGCAGTTATTAAGTCATTAGAAAAGTGTGGTTATGTTGCCAAGGTAGCGGGGATTTACTAGCGCTAAATAAACCAAATTAATCGTTTTTGTTAAAGGGTTTATTGGAGTGGCGTTTCCAAGCGAAGAATATATTTTACTACATCCGTTTTTACTTGAATCAATTTTGGAAATCCGCACATAAGAAGCTTTCACATATCTTAAATTTGTGGAAAGAGCTTTCCGTTACTTATTAGTTGCTAAGTAAGAAGCGCACATCGAACAACGAAAAGGCAGATGAGTTGGAATATAAGGCAGCTTTTGGACGTCCTAAAGCTCCTGAGTTTCATAGAGTTCTTCGGTGAAAGCTACACGAGATTATCTGAGACAAGTCTGACAATATGTTCGAGCGCGAAGACTCTTGGAGAGATTCAGAAACTTGTAGTGGCTTCGAACGGATTGCTGAGCTACATATATGGAAAGTAAATTTTTTTTTGAATCTTGAAACTTGTTCGGACAGCAGCGAAAAGCGAGACCATGTGAAATCAGCTTTCGCCGCTTTGAGTGAAATTGCAGTTGCTTCAATCTAACCTAACGTAGCAGCACTGACGAAGTTTGACCGGATCTAAACACTATTTTACTATGAGCTCATTTTATTTGAGCTTCGCTAAAGTCTGACGCACTACTGTCTTTGCCCAAAAGCACAAAGAGTTTAAATAACTTTCCTTCTACTCACCATAAAGCTCATTTTCCTTAATCCAAGCGCTACGCGCCGGATGCGCCAACACCGTATGCGTCATCTGATGATATGATGACAGCTCATCACTGAAACTGGAGAAGTTCTTTGGCAAATATTGACCCGCTGCAGCGGCTGCTGCTGCAGCAACGGCATTGTGGTGATTAGCGATGAGCTGTGCGGTGGCTTGTGCATTTGCTGCTACTGCAGCGGCGTTTGATTGGCCGGCATTGCCATCGGTGCCGTTCAATATATTACCGCCACCAGTCGCCACTGGTGTCGGTGTAGTGCCGGCAGAGTGTTGAGTTGTCTGATCATCGTTGGGTACCGTTAACGTGTTAGAACCTGCGCCGCTTAAAACGGACGCTGGTGGTGTTAAATGCGCGCTGTGTGTATCACCATTACTATTGCTATTGTTGTTGTGTAAACTGGTGTTGTTGTTATTGTTGTGATGATGGGGATGCAGTTGTGTGAGGTGGCTGGCGTGATGGGGCTGATGCTGCTGTATGCTGTGACTAATATCAGTTTCGCTGTGATGGCCAGCGACGGCGGCATGTGGCGGCACAACGCCATTCTTCAGTTCGCTGCCATCCAAGTTGAGTATGTCCGATATGTGAAAGCCGGAGGAGCGTTGTGATGAGGGTACCTTTGCGTCGAAGAGACTGTTTTGAAGAGAAGATTGGAGGATAAAAATTGGCGTTAGTTAGTCATATAAAGAGAAACAAAAAATAATGTGATAAAGGAGTGCTTTTATAAAGTTAGATGCCACGCGTTTAGAGTGCAGCCCAGCTACGGATGAAAGAAGGCTTTTCACGCAAAAAATGTGTATGTTTTTGACTTGCTTCTTATTATATGGAATTCTAAAATCTCAATAATAAATATTGCGTATAAATTTTGTCGATTCCTCAAAGGCAGGGACCGATCGATGCCCCGTCTAGATGCTCAGAAAATGGACATGAGGCGCGAGATGCCTTCTAACGCCTAATTCTGTTGAACTACCACGCACTTGATCTAATTTCCTGCAAAGAAAGTGTATTAATCCGTTGCTTACGAGCGACTTTTTTCGAGGCATGAATATGCCTACTATAATCCTTCTCATTCATTCATAAGCGTGAAGAGCTTTTTCTGTACCTTGAAGGGCTTTGAAGTGCCATTTATTTGGGCACAGAATTGGCAAATAAAATAAGCACTAATTTCTTGCATTTGGATTTTGCAGTGCTCGAATTTGTAGACACATTTTTTCTTGTGCTGAGATTCCTTTGATCTCATTCCAAATCTAATGCCACGTGCCAAGAGCGGACTAGGGCCGACTTAAGCTCTGTAACTGTCGAAGTTTTTGATCATACGAACTGTCGGAATGCAGTATTATATTCCTGCATGTAAATTTCGCTGTTAGAGCTACCGTCAGGAAAAACTTCTAGCTACCAATTGGACTAAAATTAGCTCCAACAGGAAGTCTATGCCCGTTGAGGCTTTAATGATTCTAAAACTTTTCAAATACCCATTTTTCGAATCAAGCAAGTTTCCAAAACCTAGTAGTAGATTATTTTATGCAAATTTTATTAATATAGTCATTTGTAGGTGAATATATTTTCACTAGAAGTGGTCTGAAACCAGCCTGAGTTTGAGTACTGGCCGCGTAGTACTTGCTTGTGCCTTTGAAGCTCTGCGAAAGGGAGTTTTAAGGTCTATTAAGCTTCCAAGAGCCAATGGTAGATTTCTACTTTCATTTCTTTAATACTCTTTAGGAAAGTAAAACAGCTTTAGGCAGCAATTGGGTTAAGATCAGACTCAATACAAACACTATGTGCGCTAAGCACTCTTACGTCCCTAACAACATTTGAATACAGGTTTTTCGATTGCAGCGAGTCCCTAACGCATATTTTTAAGTTTCTGCATGCAAGTTTTTATTAATTTAATCATCGAAAGCAACAAAATTGAGTTCCAAGTCGGCTAAAATTAGCCTTTCATCGAGAACCAGACGTCTCGTATGTGCCTGTGTCTCTGAAGCTCTGCGAAAGCCAATTTTCGGGTCCATCGCGCTACCAAGACTCAGTTATAGATTTCCGAATATAAGTTTTGCTTATCCTCTTTGAACAAGTACAAAAAAATTAAATCGAAAGTGGAATAGAATCAGCGCTTAACCTAGCAATGTGGCTTAATGTAGCCTTTACTTAAGTATGGTGCGCGTTCTCAGTTTTATGTCTCAGCAGGTTTTCTACTGACCGCTTTTTGGTTTTAGCGAGCTTCTAAGCCTTATTTGTAGATTTCTGCATTCAAATTTTATTAATCCAGTTAGAAAAAAAGTAGCAAAATGTTAAGCGATAGATAAAGTGGCTAAACCCAGCTCTAAAACATACACCATGTCCGTCAAGAGCTCTTTTGCTGTTCAACTCCTTTCCTGGACTTCAGTAGATGCCAACCTGCCAACTTCCACAAAATCAAGCAAATTTTTTTGGCACTTGAAGCTGTCCTACTCAAATTCGCGCTCCAGGCAACTGCCTGCCAAATTCAACCTTCACTAATGTTCCGATCTATATTCAAGCTGCAAGTCCTTGAGCGCTGCTTAATTTGCGAGCAAGAGTCATTAGAGCACAGCGACCACATGCTTGACCTTTCGCAAAGCGCTTTGTTTGTAGTGCACTGCGCCTAACAATCGCAGGAAATTCCCGCACATTACCTTGCGCCTAGGTGCCGAGCGTTAGCTTCGAAAACTATCTAATTCCTTCCACTTCTATGCTTAGCTTAAGATTTCCGCAAAGTACTCCAACTCAAATCACGTATTTCCCCAAGAGCACTAACACCCGCGGGAAATACCCGAAACGCGTAGGCGCGAAAGACACGTACTTACAGAGCAACGGCAAATTTTCATAGAAGTAGCAGTGCCGCGCGTAAATAAATAGTTTTATAACACTGCCGAGTAGTTAAAACAAATAAAAAAAAAGCAAACAAAATCCGCTGGCGGTCACTCCTATCGAAGAGCGATGGGAAAAATACAAAATTTTCTCTACTGCGGCTGAACGTTGAAGGAACTCCGTTTACTTGTTTCGTAAGCATTCGTGGCAGAAAGGTAGCTTGGCTTGTATTGATGGAATTCCCATGTTACTGCGTCTTAGGTGTCTTAGGTGAAATTGGGAAATTCCTGGCCAAATGTGAAACACATGTGTGTCGAAAAGTTGAGTAGCGAGCGGGCGCGCGTGCGCACAAATGAAATCAATGCGCGAACAAACAAGAGAAGGCGAGAATCGGAGGAACAATAAAACATATACGAGACGGAAGAAGTGACACCTACACAAATAAGTGGATAAGCGATAACATCGAGATGTGTTGCCAGAAAATGCAAGCTGATATGGCTTTGAGCTGGTCAAGTCGAACAGGAAACAAGGAACGCTGAACGAACGGACAGGTATGTAGTTGTTCCACAGCCTTACGCAGACAATTGGGCAACAGAAACGGCGGCAGGCAGTCTAGGCCATTCGGGATTGCCTAAACACAAGCAACACACATTGCTGGCCGCCACTGAAATGACATTTGAACTATAGAGAGCCATGCAAGCGTCGGCCAGTGTATGTGTTTGTGTTTGTATGTGCGTGCATTTGGCGGACAAATAATAGATTCTTACGAACCTGTAATGGCGTGGGAAATTCAACAACCTTGCCAAGGAAGCAACACATGTGCGCATGCGGATGGACAGACAGGGATTTCCCTCTCTACGACGTCGCCGTTGGCTTCTAACCTGCGCTGACGTTTTGGGAAACTCCAATTTGGGAAAACCAAAAATTTGCACTGCAATTTTGTATGAAGGAGTAACATATGTTTTGCATTTGCAACGCCTAGTGCAGCGAACGGACAGACGGACGGACGTACGCATACAAAGGCGGAAGAAACACAAAGGCTAAAAGGAAACATGTGAAAAGACGGAAAGACTGCCGCTTGCACAGGTATGCAACCAGGAAACTGCTCGCGAAAGCGGACTGGCAACTAAGTGACCGTGTTTGCGACCTAATCAGATTCAGATTGTTGGTAATTGTTGTGGGTATTAGAAAAAATTTAAATCAAATTTACTTAAATTTGTTTGCGAATTGTTTGCATGCTGTAAGCTGACTTAAGGTTAGGCCACCAGCACGGATTAACTAGTCGAGGATTAGTTGCGAGCAAGGCAGTGAGCTATGCTAAGGCCAAACACATGTGTGTCGGGGAGGGATTTGCTGGACGCAAGCGGTAAAGGTGTGAATAATCCGACGATTTACTAGTTTAAATCAAAGTTAATTTATTAAAGCAGGGATTTGCTGGGACTAGGGATTTATGCTTCGGTGAACGTAACGGCAGGAAGTGAAAGGCGAGTGAAATGAAGGAGCCAACTAACGCACTTTTAAGTGAAGCAAATCATTTCTTGTTTTGTGTAATTTTGAGCACCATTTTCGAAAACGTAGTACATTATATGTTGAATGATTTTTTTTCTTTGAAAATTAGCCGCAAATAAAAAAGGTTAAAATTTTTTTATTTTTTTATTTATAAAAAATCAGGCACAGTAACGGTTATGATCTTTATAATAAAAATCAGAATTTAATCGTTAAAATTTGATTTTTATTTTTTCGATCATAAAAGATTTAAATCGGTCATAAAAAAGTAGGCTCCGTTATAACGGTTAAAAATGATCGAAAAAAATAAAAATCAAGAATAACTATTATTTTTCGAACGAAAAAATACAAATCAAA
>JAPVRG010077896.1:456-17074 GCA_029783565.1 Rhagoletis cerasi
CAAAAAAAAAAAAAAAAAAAAAAAAAAAGGTTCCGTACGTCATGCGGACTGCGCCCCTCGTGTCGGTTGGGCGGGAATGGAGGGTAAAACCGTTGGGTAAATTATTATTATTATTAAAAAAAAAATATCAGAAATCAACGGAATTTTTTTGCGAGTTGAAATTTGCACTTTATTATACAATGGATTTTAAAACTGCATACTCGAATTTTTTGTTGAAAATCTGATTAAAAAGTTCGGAATTTTGATGAATTTTCCGTATTTTTCTTCAAAGTTTGAAGTTTTGATTTACATGGTTTTAGTGGTATGTTTTCATACAAAATTTACGTAAAAAAATTACCATGAAAAACATTTTAAATATCGCAAAAAAGCAATGCAAAATACTTCTGTGAGCCACGGTACGTATATCGAACTTTTTAAAAAAGATTTAAATTCGTTTTTCGGTCCGTACGACCAAAAAAATGGATTCCCTGATGCAATTAGCACAACTGTATGTTTACAACCTTTCAAAAAGTTCTTTGCATAGTCATTTCAAGTCAAAAAACAGAAAAACGTATAAATCCTTCAATTTTGAGGGTAATTTTAAGGGTTAAGTTAAATTTTTTATCCACCGATAAAATGATGAATTCTATATCTCAATAGCTTTAAAAAACGTTTTAATTATTTCGCTATCTGTTATCGTTCTCGAGATATTAAATTTTGTCACAGAAAAAAGTTAATTTTCCACCCCGTGCGGCATTTATTAGTCATATATTATTCTGTTTTATTGGAATAAATATTTAGCATTTTCAAATTATTATACTAAGAACGTTATCTACCGAACACGCTTGATTCCAACCTGTTATGTTTTAGTCTGTCAGTGTGCTATCAAAAAAAGGGTAAATTTGAAGCCATTCACGCAAAGACATGTCCAGACTATAATTGTAATATTTTTTATATTTTTGAATGCACGCAGCTTTAAAAGGTCTTATTTTATTATTTAATATGTAGCTAATGTGTATATAAACAAATATGAACAATTTAGTAAACGCTGAAAAAAGCAAAATGGGAAAGAACTAAAAAAATAGTTTTTTTGATAATAACGAACGACAGATTTCAAATTCTTACAGTTTATTTCCAGTAAGAAGCACATCTTTTTCTCAACACCTCATACATTTTCCAATATTTCAGTTACTATTAGCCATGATTTTTGAATGTCTCCGTTTTGCGCTGAAAAAGTTATACTCAAAAAATGTACTGAAGGTACCCAGAGTGACACGTCAATATTGTGATTTTAATGACTTTGATTGCATATAAAAATTAAAAGGACATTACTAAAATAAAAAAAATTAAACAAGTTGCAAAAAGTCGTAACTTTTGTTATCCAAATGGCCCAAGTTTTCTATAAAAAGTAAAATTACATTAATAATGTTAATTTAAAGGTGAGTGACACAAAAGAACACGGTTCCGGAGATTTGACCATCTACTCTAAACTTAAAAATATCTGCTGTTCACGCCATATTTCTAAATTTGTTTTAAATTTTAAGGAAGATATCTTTTCTCTTTCAAAGACAAAAAACTTTAGAGTATCAATCATTTGGTAGTTCCAACATATACTTACAAATTACTCCTTCTGGCCAAATCAACGCGCTACAGGGCACAATTTTAGCCATGAATAAAAAGGTTCTACTAATTATCTAAACTTCATGCAGTAGGTTAAAAATATATAAACAATTTTTTGGTCATAAAGACTCATTTCTCTTTATCAGATTATATATCCGGCACATTTTGCCACTAGTGACTATACGTAACTGTTCACAAACTACATACTTTTAATTAAGAGATTGTATTTTCAATATCGACTCCTCTCCGGCAGTCAATGACAACTTTCGAGTGTACTTGTATTTAAAAGCGATTGGAATATCATTATACATACATATATCAACACAAAATAAGCAAACAAATAAAAGCATTTGGGAGGTATTTGGAAATCGAGTTCGCTTCTTAAGTCTTTTGTTGAAGTTTGTATGCTAGGATTTCTCTTTCGAATATAATAAGCCAACTGAATCTAAATTTGTTATTAAATGAGATGCAGAATATTGCATTTTTAAAAGTGGAACTATAGTGATGTACTAATGAATTATTTTGTGGTTTACCGATCCGGGTCAAATAATAATAATAATAAATAATTAAAAGCTAAATTTTTTTAAATAAAAAAATGTGGAATTTTAGTAGTATATAACGTGCATGCATAAGTAGTTAGTAAAATAAAAATAACACAATTGGCTTAATTTACCATTAATTCACTATAAATTTATTTAAGTATGTCATTTCAATTGCATCCCCCTCTTTTAATTTTAATTATAATTTTTTATTAAACAATGTGGTATTTTATGTTAGATATTTTAGTTGAATGTTCGAATTTATTATTACGACATATTTTAAATATTTAATTTTTATCGAAATTAATGACAATAAAGTTACATTTATTAGCTAAGAATTGTGTAAGCTTTGAAATTTTAACAGCTAATTAGCAAGCTCGCTATTAAAAGATTGACGAATGGCCAGCAAAGGTGGTGACTGCCACTGAAAACCACGGTGACACATTCAAGTGGCGGTTAGTAATAATCATGAACAATAGCAACAACTACAAAAACCTAACGGTATTCTACTTATATTTCCAATCTGTGAAAAAAGTCAATAACCTTTGCCGGTATTTAAAGCCATTTGCCAATTTAAGCGCACGCGCGCACGCTTTCATAGCAGAGCTTATGAGGGATACAACTGTATTTATGTATTTATTGTATTTTCCTATATTATTAATGACTTTTGTAGTCGCTTGATTGCTCAATGTTAGCGTGTTGCTTTCGCCAAATGTAGGTGTTTTCCTTGGTTTGTTTTGAAAATTTTTGACACAACTAATTAATCCCTTGTCTTTGATAGTTTGTTAAACCCGGCACATAAATGCTTTTGGGTACTGGCGATATAAATATTATTAAAATGAATTGTTTAAAAGAAGAGCGAAGGAAGCATTTAGAAACGAGTCACAACATTAGTGAAACAGGCTTCTCTTTGCTATAGGAGTTACCACTTATTTTTTTGATACAAAACCTAAAAGTAAATAAAAAAAATTAAAAAATTCGAAAAAAAATTAAGAAAAAAAGTAAATAAAATAAAATGAAATATTGCAGCATGGGTTCCAATAAAAATCTTTACATTAATTTATAATTTTTTGGGTAACAGAGTTGCCACCTGTCTAAAAAAACTGTTAAAATGTTTCAAAAACGAAAACGAACATACATTCATATACTTTTTTGATTTTAATAGGGTTAAAACTTATTTTAATAAATTAAAAATGTTGATTAAGTAAAACATTGCGGAATGGATATTAAACGAAATACTACAATAAATATAATTTTGAGACTTTTTGGGAAAGAGTTGCCAACTACCTGTATAAAAAAATACCTAAATACTTGTATGAAATAAAATGATACGAAAGAAATTTCTAGTTTATTTTATAAAAACAACAATCAACAATATTATTAATCATGGCTGCCACCTATACAAAAAAAGTAAAATTAAAAATATAACGGAATTGGTGTCAAGTAAAAGTTGTTTGATAAAGTTCTAACCTACAAAGAATTTTTCATAGAGTTGCAATCTATCAATGTCAAAAAATGTGAAAAATGCCTTAAATATGGCTGCCATCCATATAAAGAAGAAAATAGGGAACACAACTTTGGGCCAGACATTTTTTTGAATTTTTATTATGGTTGCCACGTTTCTTAAAAATGAAACTTTAATATTTTAAAATTTGCATTTTAAAATTGGCATCAAAAGAACGTTTTTCGAGAAAGCCTTAATATATATTTTTTTTGGCATAGAGTTGCCACCTATCTAAATTAAAAAATCTACCTAATTATATGTTATTAATAAAATGATTCAAAAGAGATTTATTGCTTAGTGTAGATATATGTTTACTTAAAAGAAATTTTGAGCTGAAATATTATTAAACACGGTTGCCACCTATGCAAAAAAGCAAATTATAATAAAACTATAAATTATTCCAAATAAAACAATATTGGTGTCAAGAGCAAGTTATTGGGAAAGATTTTATGTAGGCTGTTTTTATCTGTAGGGTTGCCAACTGTCTTGGTAAAAGAATTGTTCTGCATTACGAACGATTTCCGCTTATACAAAAAACAAAGATTAAAATAAAATAAATACCAAGCGGAAGTTGCTTGATAAAACTTTGATCTAGATATCTAAATATTTAGCAAAAGTTGCTTCAGAAAGCTCTAATCTATACATAGTTTTTTTAGGGCTGTCAAGTATGAAAATAATAAAAGTACTGCGTTAAATACGTATTACAATATGAGTATCATATGAAATGTACTTAATTTGAATAAGTATTACAAAGTAAGTAATAAATGACAAGTCTTTGAAAAACTTGAAGTTGGGTAACCATCACTGTAAATAATAAATTAAATGAAAGAATTTCTTCATATCGGTAAAATATACTACAATCGATGTTAAACAAACAGCCGTCCAAAGAAATGAATGCAACCAATTTTATAACAGGGTTACCACATCATTATTTAATAAAATTTAAAAAAAAATTAAAATTTCTTAAATACTCAGGTAAAGGGTTTTTGCGATTTGCACCTCCTAAAATTCTTATTTTAAAATTAATTACAAGTAGGGTTGCCACAATTTTAAAAACTAAAATTGTTTAAAGAAAAAACAAAATATTGAAACTTATATTTTGAATTTGTTTTTTGGAAACATTTTTTGATAGACTTGCCACAAAACTTTCTTTTCAGTTTATTTTTTCGTGAATTTAAATAGATACATATATATCTACATTAGAGCGTCTCGCCAAACAGGCCAAATAAAAAAAGTTCGCCGCACACCCCCTCATATGAAGTGTTTTTGAAAAGCATTTAAAAAATAAAAAAAAATTTTTTTGGACAACCCTAGTAGTCGCCCAATTATATTTTTCTTCATATCTTCGGCATTTATAATTGGATTATAAAGTGTGATACGCCAAAGTTTTTGTCTCGAAGAGGGGCGATTCCCTACGGTAGTTCTTTGACCTCATGAGCTCCACTGTGGTAATTACCCACTAGATCTCAGTTGATACCACCCTAACGTACCGCCCTAATGACAGTAAATTAAAGACCGTGAAAAATCATTAATCTTTTGCGAAAGAAGTATTTCGATTAGTTCAGTAGAACCCCGAAATAAAAGACATTTTATTTTTGTTGGAAAACCATATGGAAAAAACCAAATTTTTTTGTTTTTGTTTTTTCTTGTTTTTTTTTTTATGGAGAACCTGAGGTTAATGAACCTCCACAGGAAAACACCCTTCTCGAGATTGGTGTACCACACTTTAAAATCCGAATATAAATGCCGAAGATACGAAGAAAAATATAATTGGGCGACTACTAGGGTTGCCCAAAAAAAAAAAATTGTACTCTTTTTTTTAAATAGTTTTCAAAAACACTTCATATGAGCTGTACGGCGAACTTTATTTTTTCGATACGGTCTAATGTACATACATATGTACTAATACACTAATATTAACCTGTGCATTGGGTTCCATCTTAAAAATTCTTAAATATTTATAAGTTTTTTATTTGTTTCATTTTTCGTTTATACGTAGCAAACAGGTATCAACATTTGTTACATATTGATGACTATCTCTTCTATTAATTTGGCTTTCATACAACTTTTTTTTTGTTCTAAAATTTAATTTTACAGCTAATGCGGCTATTTTTATGCATTACGTTGTTGCTTGCCTTTTGATTGCGTTGGCCTTTCGTATTTCAAAAATCACTTATGTGTGAGTGTGTGTATTTGTATGTGTCTGCTTTTAATCGCTAGTCGGTGGCTATGACAGCAATCGCAGTCATTGACCGCTGCCGCCAAGTGATTACGAATTGCGAGTGACACATTCGAGTGCTTGTCATTTGGCTTTGAGTTTGGCGTTGGTTGTTGTTTTTACTTTCTTTGCTACTCAGTCACTAGGCTTTTGTCTATTCAGCCACCTAACAATTTTATCTTTTAAGTATTTGCCAACTGCTTTCTTTTACTCAACAATTTCGCTGGTTTAAGCGGTCGATTGTTAAGCAAATATATAAGCTGCCATGAGATGTTGCTTGCATTTTACCTTTCTACTTTCTTTTCTTCCCACTCAGTCACAATAAATTTACCTATTTTTTTGAATTAGGTTTTTTGTTTCGCAAACAAATAACTCAAATTTTGCCTGCTGTCTTATCTAACAGCTTATTGTATAACATGCTTTTTATAGCAGAGCTTTTCGTTTTCGAGTACATTTTAGTTTTGTTTTTAAAAAAATGTCAATTAAGTTTTGCAAGAAATTTATGAAAGCGTAAACCTTTCACACATTTATTCAAACGTCTTAAGAGAATGAAACTTCTGTGAAAGTACTTAATAATAAAACTAAGCTCTCACCATAGCCGCCGATTTCTTGGAATTAATTTAAAATTTATGACTTCAACGAATTTGCATATAAATTTTTAGCTTAAGCCTTTATCTATTTGTAATTTCTATTTATATATGATTTCGGTTTAAGAATGAAATTCTTATTATTCGCTCATGAGCACCGTTATTTCGCACTAAGGTGCTATTAATTTTGAAAAGTTAATTTAACAGCTCATTTAACATCCCTTAAAGCTCCGACTCCTGGCTGCTTACACGCAGTGAATGGCTTTGGTTATAATATCTCAGCTAGTTTATCATTATATCAGTGCTTAAGTTCAATTTTTTTTCTTTCAATTGGCGGTTGAGTAGTCATGCTAGTTTATTATTAATTTTGGAAAAATTTAATTTTCGCTTCAAACTTACTGTTTAACAACGGCATTTTATTCTTTTCCGCTCAAAGTTGCTAGTGCTTAGTTAAGTTTTAAAGCTTTGTCGGTGCAAAAGACCGATAAATTATCGGGCCTGGTTAAACTAAATTGATAGCACAAAACTTCAGAGCCATTAAAAGAAAATAAATATAATTTCAAAATACTTTGAAAGCAAAAAGTAAAAAAAGGGCCCAAAAGAATACACATTGGAATAATGAAATTTCTGATTTATAAATATTTAAAGATCTAACTTTTTGTTAAATTTTCAGCTATTAAATTGTCATATGTGATGTTAATAGGAATTTTTATGAAATCAGGTTCGTCGCTTAAGTCTTCTATTTCCGATTGAACTGGGATTTGAACTTGAATATAAATATGTGAATTAATTTCAATCATAATTATTTAATTAAAAATGAAGTGAGTTAAGGGCTGTCTGAAGCTCTCAAGAAAAATGAAAAATTAATATAAAACGACGCACATGAAATGGAAAAGAAATTTACTTCTATAAAAATTTCTTAAATCAGTATGCAGCTCTCAGGAATATTTATTTCTTCAAGAAAATTTACAGCAACAGCAAAGTATTTTTTCAAGTAACAGAAATAATGAAAAATCGTACTTGTGATTTTTCTTGAGAACTGCAGACAACCCTTAAAGCAAAAAAAAAGTATGATACAAGTTTAAAAATTTAAAAAATCATATAAAAAGCAGAAAAGAGAGATTGAATAGGAAAGTTTGAAAAGGTATATGCGAAAAAGTGAGCCGAAGAACGTTTTTATCTATGTCTATGAAACTTTGTTTTTTTCTTCTAGTTTATGCTTTAAATTGTTTTCTTCTTTTTTTGTTATCGATATCGCTATTGAGCATTTTATGTTCTCTAGCCTACTGCCCTTTTTAACGAAAATGTGACAGTTATCGAAATGGTTTCGTTACCACTGTAATCGATAGTTATCGTTATCGATAATTTGTTCGATTAGCTATGGTTGTTGTTAAATTTTCTCTATAACTGTATTTTATATCATGCGAATTGTTATTCATACCCTTACAATCGATAGTTATCGGTACACTCTACGCTGCCATCATCGATATCGTATTCGATGAGATTTAGTTACTTTTAAACTTTCGTTATTTTGTATACGATATAATCGAAATTGCTTTCACTATTATTATAATCGATAATTATCGTCGCAGTCAACTCGACTATTATCGACATCGCGTTCGATAAGCTATGGCCACTGTTTTGGCCATGCTTTCACTTTTACTGCATTGGATATCATGGAAATTGTTGTCGTTACACTTGTAATCGATAGTTATCGGTATAGTCAACGCGGTTATTTACCATCGATGTCATATTCGACGAAATATCGTTTTAGCTATCATTTCATTGTAATCGTGTTCGATATCATCAAAGTTGCTATCGTCATTATTATAATCGATAGTTATCGCTAGAGTCAACACTATCGTTGTCGATATAGTGTTCGATTAGCTTTAATTCTAGCTATCATTCGTTGTAATTGTGATCGATATTTTCATAACATAAATTTATCTAAACCGCGTTTGAAGAGCTATCGTTATCGCCAACCTCTTTTTTGTTATTTTTTAAAAAGATTTTTATTGTTGTCGCATTTGTATATCATAATTGCCATCATTGTCGTTACCGATATGTTCTTGTTGCTGTTTTTAAGGAAATTTTTATTATAATCTAATTTGATATAATTATCGACAGCATTGCATATAGTTTAAAAGATGGGTTATCGTTACAACCATTTACTTTGGTTGGTTTTTTGTAGAAATTTTGATTGTTATCAATTTTTTTATTACCGACACCATTGTATAAAAAATAGAGATATAGGGAGGGAGATACCTTTTTGTTGTTATTTTTTTATTAGCTAGCCCGCTGTCATTATTGAAATCATTGTGCACATATATTTATTGTTTTCGTCAACCTTGTTGTGGTTATTTTTTCTGAAAAACTCCTTATTTTTTCAGGGACCGTAAATAATCGTTATTGTTTGATTAATATTTTTTTCCATCAAAAAATAATCGTAATTTTTGATTTTAGTTTTTTTGGATCATTTTTAACCGTTATAACGGAGACTGTTTTTTTATGACCGATTTAAGGCTTTGATGATCGAAAAAATAAAAATCAAAAATAACGATTATTTTTTGATCGAAAGAATAAGAGTCAAACCATAACGATTTAATTTGATAAAAAAAATATAAATCAAATTTTAACGGGTAAATTATGATTTTTATTATAAAGATCATAGCCTTGTATTTTTTCGAATTTATTAGCTTTATCCTGTTTTTGCTAATATTGTCAACCATTTTTGCTAGTTTCTTAAGAACCTTCCATTATAATTGGATTTGCTATCGTTTCATTGCCCAGATATAGGGGCATGATTTATCTTTATCGAAATCTTTTTTGCTATTTTTTCTTTTTAAATTTTTAATGTTATCGAATTTGCTATCATTATCTTACTGAATACACAGTTGCACTTTATTATAATTGTTTTTGCTATAATCGACTGTTTCGCTATCACTACCGCTTTAAATGTTGCTTTTGTTACTGTAATCGTTAAAAAAATTTCTTTTAAAAATATGGCTTTCGTTAATATTATCGAGAAATAAAGTCATAATCCGCGCTTGTTTACCGCTGTTATCGATACAGTACTTAGTTGTTATTGTAATAAATATTTGTCGTTATCGATATATTTGTCGTTATCGATTTCTATCAAAAAATTTTTTTGTTTTAACATTTCATTTTGTATCCATATAAGATTCGTTATTACAACAGATTATCGATATCGTCATCGTTGTAGTTATGGTTATCGATTTTTTAACACTGGAATATTTTTATAATGGCATGCATTTAACTTTCGTAGTACTAACAGCTTGCAGCTCTTAAAGCTTATTTTACTTATAAAAACTCTGAAATTACCAAACGTTTACGTTTTCACACTAATGAGTGTCAATATCACAAACCTCAATATATTGTTTTTCTCGAACACTTGCTTATACCAGTTTTAGTTTTAAATTTATACACAAGCGGCACTTAGACATTATTTAAGTCTAAATATTATAACTTTGAAGCTTCCCAAAATGAACTAACGTTTTCTGTACCATTTAAATACCTTATAGACATAATTTTTTTCTTAACGACTTCAACGTCATAAAATAACAAAACAAATGTTAAAGCTGACTTCAAATCCTACAAAAATCCTAAGTACCTAACAAGTTCGCTACTTAAGTCTTTTGTTTGTTAATAAAACAGTGCTTTTGCAACAGACAGTAATTACATGATTAAATATAATTGAGAAATAAGAACAAGAAATTCTTTGAAAAAGAGAATACCAGCACAAGATAATTAATGCTTCGAGTTTAAACTGATCGCTGATTGTAAAATCAAAGAAAAATGCTACTTTAAGAAGAATATAATTTCTGTTGCTTTGTGACTACCAAGAATAGACATTTAATTAAACAATTTATACACAATTCCATACCATACAGTGACTTTATATGTATGCCGGCAAAGCACCTATAAAATAGTATTATTTATCGACATCTTTGTTGCTTAACCCTTAGTAGTTAGCAGTTGACCGCAGTAGCTACAAATCGTTTTTGTTTTGCAACAATGCTTTTGTTAAATTGTAATTTACAGCGAATTGTTGACCATAATGGGGCTTAAGAGTGTTTAGAATGTACACTAGAATCGGAATGTATGCGTTTTTAGAGAATTTAGTGTAGATGTGCTTAAATTAGCTCAAATACCATTTATAAGTTCAGCATTCTTTGTAAATAATAAAAGAGGAATGTGTTGAAAATCAGCTTAAAATGTGTACATATATTTAAGTAAGAAAATACTCGAAATTCTTTCTTGTTAAGGAGTGAATGTTATTGAACTTTCGCCATATAAGGACAAGATTTTTCATAGAAGATGCAATAGTGCATATTTGGCTGAAGAAAAGAAGCGCAAGAAATCAAATAACTGTGACGATTCCCTATTTATCCTCTGGGAGATTGACTAGAGGTAGCAATTTCTTCCAGCTATATCCACAAAGGAAGCATTGTGCCTACTTAAGTCCTGCTTAAAGCCATCTTTTTAATTTTAGTGCTTTTCTTTGATCGCATTTGAACCTACTGCTAGGTAGGGATTAGTCCCTATTGGGATCGCCATTGCCGCTTCCCTGACTCGTCTGTTTGTTTTCTCATTTCCCTATTTTCGATTGTGGCCTGATTCCCAAAATAAATGTCTCATATTGTAATTGAAAAGGGAGTTACATTTTTCGAAGTCTTACGGTGATATAACTTCAGATGATCCAACAGCTTTGAGTACCGCTTGGCTATCACTGACGATGACACTGCTCTCAATGTGATAGTTCCACACCATCAGCACCCATTTTGCTGGGCTTGGGATCATAGACGTCTGCTGCTGTACCTCGAAGTTCGAGCTTTCTATGTACCAATACATGGTCTCTGACTTATTTGGCCACACGATTAAATACTAAATCTCTTCTTAATTACTACCAGAACACGGACTGGGCATTAGGATCGTCAAGAGTTGGCAGCCTAGTTTTTGTATCTTCTTGGGTGATATGACTTTTCATCTGCCAAAATCTCGTCCAGCGAAATTAAGTTCAGTTCCAGTTATTTTTATCTCTATGGTTAATTTTAGATGCTCCATCTGTAGAATTGCTCCTAGCGCTAACGTCACGCATGTGCACATTTCTCCAGTAATTAAAATACTTGCCAGACGTTGGAGATATTTCACTTCGCCAGTGACACTAAACGCAGTCTAATTTTTTTTGAGCATACACACAAATTTTTTGATATTGTTAATCAACATTGTTGATATTTAGAATTCAATTTCAACTGCTCATAACTTTAATCGCCTAGAGAGCAATACTTTCATATCCCAAAATAGTGTTCTTATTGCACAAGGGTACATTGTTGAGTTTATACAAATATTATTAAACACAGTTTTTTGAATCTATTAGGGTATTTTGTTTATACCCTGCTGGCAAATCAGCCAACTTTTAATACACTTCAATATAATTACTTTGCAACTAGATTTGGCTCATGCTGAGATTACATTTAGTGAAGCAAACTATCGAATTGCTTATAGGGTAGTGCTTATTTTTGTTGTTTAGTTTTCGAAACCACAAAATTTACCTACATATCGCACACTAAATACAAAAGCGGCACAATTCAAAATTCAAAAAATAAAAATTCTTACTACTGTTAAGTGGCTCATGTCTCTAATCCTTGTCTAATCCTTGTCTAATCCTTCTCTAATCTTTACTAAAGTATGTAGTAAGGATTACTAAAGTATGTAGTGAAGATTAGAGATGGATCACGCAAGGATTATAGACATGAGCCACTTAACAGTAGTAAAAATTTTTATTTTTTGAATTTTGAATTGTGCCGCTTTTGTATTTAGTGTGCAATATATTTGAACTCGAATAAAAAATAATATGTCTTAAGCATAATATTTTCATTTTCGTAATATAAACTCGTAATTTTTCATTAATTTTTTATGACTTCTATTAAAAATAACAACATACTGATAATAGTTATTACTAACTTAATTCTATGCATGTATACTTATTACATAAATATGTGCATATAAACAATTATTTATAAAAACTTCCGCAATATACTTACTGTACTCGAAAGTAGCACTATCCACGTGACTAGTGGCAAAAATATTCTCATTTTTGCTGTAAAGAAAAAAAGCGAAAGAAGACAGAGAAAATTAGCTAATTATATATATAATCTTTAAAAATGTACAAACATACACACATAAGTATGGATTTAAGCAGAAAATAAACATATATTATCTTGTATTTTGAATAAAGTTGGGAGTGAGCGAGCAGGCGAGTAGCAATAAGTGAGCAAACATAAGAAGCTTAAAGCACGAGAAGTGCTTACTAAATTGCCACTTGACTACAATTCTTTGAATGTTATACCATATAATTGAAGTTGAAATGAAATTGTTGAAGAGATAAAAAAATGTTTAAAAGACGAGAAACGCGAAAGGGAAACGTGGAAGGAAAATAACTAATAAAAAATAAAATAACATTCAGAATAAAAAAGATTAAAAAAATAGTATAAAAATTGAAAATAAGTGCAAAAAATCACTGCGTTGACAACAAAGCACACTATGTAAATTATGTACAGTTAAAAGTACACATTTACATATAAGAATTTAAATGTAAAGAATTAAAATTGCAAACACGCTTCCTTATGTGAGTAAACATACATCCAGCAACACTAGCTGAGGGAGTCCAGCAAGAAGAAAAAAATACTAGAAAAATATTTAAGTGGTAGAAGATATGTACATTAGCTTTGTTAACATGCCAACGACAGGCGTATCGTGAAATCAATATAGAGAACTTTGTGAGGATAATAAAAATGTGAGGACACAAAAATTTACATAAATGGAATGTAATATAAAGTTATACCTGGGCATGAAAAATATAAAAAACATTCAATTCATACTCCGTTGTGAGAAAGTATAAAGCTAGCCACCGATGCACAAGCGGCAAGAGTGCTAGGTTTTTTTTATTTTGTTATATTAGTTAATATTTTTTAAAAATATAAAATGGCTTGGGCCATACGGCGTACCTTCAGAAATATTAAAGAGTCCAAATTATATTGAACTAAGGATTATTCCCTGACATGTGGGAAAAGCAGCATCTAGCTGGTATAAATAAAGGCGAAGCAAACTCATCATCTCCTTCAGCATATCGGCCCCATCCATGCTCTGCATAGTAGGAAAACTTCTAAAAGGTTTGTTGAAACCCCGCCTTACGTCAGTTTTTACCAACGCCGGAGAGCTTTCACCCAGACAGCAGCAACCGCATGCTCCATATACAGTGCAGCTGAAGCACAACGAGAAAAACTTATCCTAAAACGACTGGTTCTACTGGCGATTGATAAGTTCGCAACCATTTACACCCACCCTGGAATCCTGGGTCAACAGATGCATCGGAAGAACTAACCATTATAGTATGCGCGACTATTTATCTGGTCACGTTAACTTAAAGAAAAACCGACATAAGATGTGCGAAAAGGCTTCTCTTGCATACCTATGTGGCGATTTTATTTCAGCAAATGCCACGGGATGGAATCGCAATATTTTATTTCATTTTATTTTATTTCTGTAATTTATTTTATTTCATTTTATTTTATTTTGTTTTATTTCATTTTTTCTTATTACCCATATTTTATTTTAAATTTTATATGAGTTTTAAATTATACTTGGAGTGCCAGTTACTGTCAAAATTCGACCGTCTAGGTTTTTGTTAGCCCTAAGGTACGAAATATCTTACTCGATAATATTCGATATCTATTCATAAATTTCGATCCGTATCTACAACAAAAGTTTCGAGATCTCTATGATACCTATCAACGAATTTAGACATCTTTCGAGAAACCTCGCTAGGTAAACTTCGTTAACTCGATATACTTTAATATCTCGATAAATCTCTATAGCTCGATAAGTCTCGATAAATCGAAAATTTTCAAAAACTAAGAATTTGCATAAATCCTTACTTTTCAGTTAATCAATGAATTTCGATAATTCGATACATATCGATAACTGTATGAATTTCAAAAACACTAAATTCCGATAACTGGATTAAATTCGATAGCTCGATGAATTTACATACCTCGATATTTATCGATAAATCGATAACTCTATAAGATTCGGTAGCTCGATAAGTTTAAAGAACTTGATACTTTATGATAACTCGATAGATATATAATTAAATAAATATCGATAACTTGAACAATTTCATTAACTTGACAAATTTTGATAATCCTAGAAGTATAACTCGATAACTATCGGTAAATTTTGACAACGAAATATCTGCGTCTCGCTAAATTTCGATAATTAAATAAATCGATAACTCTATAAATTTCGGTAGCTCGGTAAGTTTAAAGAACTCGATACATTACGATAACTCGATAAATATATAATTAAATAAATATCGATAACTTGAAAAATTTCATTAACTCGACAAATTTTTATAATCCTATAAATTAGTATAACTCGATAACTATCAGTAAATTTTGACAACGAAATTTCTGTGTCTCGCTAAACTTCGATAACTAAATAAACATTTATCAATTTGAGTAACTCGATACATTCCTATAACTCAATAAACATTGATAACCTGATAAATTTCGATAACTAGAAACTTCGATCACTCCATAAATTTCGATAACTTGATAACTTGCGATAACTGAATTTTTGATGGATATGTTTCGATTCTTATCGAAAAAATTTCAATAAATTTACTTATCCTTTCAGTTACCCTAATTCTTGTGTATGTAGATGTATTTCTCATTGTTTTCCTATCCGTCTTTATCTTCAATTTTACTTTCACCTGGGTTTTCATCGTTTTCATCGCTTTCTTTCATTTCTTTCTTCATCTTCACGAAGTAAAACCGAATGCGAAAACAACCCAATTGAACAGCCTGAAACAATAATTATACACAAATATGGAAATTTTTAAACGACGATTTTGGCCGTAATTTTCAACTTTTCCAATGGTGTTCCTGGTTTCGAAATCGGTGCAGTGGAATCGCTAAGCGAATGAACACAAAGTTTATGTTAGCGTATTAATATATAGATTCCCATGTAAACTTTTAGCTTTCGGAGTCCTAACATGGAATAAAAGAACAAAATACAAGAACAAAATAAATAACAAGATAAAATTTCAAAAACATTCCTTCAAACAAATAGCCGATTAAAGTATGTGACACAACTTAAGTGACAGCCGGCAAAGTGCAAAAAAGTCTAAGCTAATAAAAATGGGAGAGAATACAAATATAGCCTGATGTTTCTATAATATTTATTTGTACAACAGGTAAATGACACCCAACCAAATTAAAGGTGTGATGTGTGTATCAAAAGTGATGTACATATACATATTAATGTATGTACGTGTGTGTCAATGTATGCCATCAACGAACCAAACGGACAATTGCTCATCATTAACGCACCTCTGTCACAAATGGATTGTATGCCAGTGGCAGCGACGCACAGTGTTACGTGTCGGTCAGAAATGGAATAAACAAACTTAGAGATCGGCAGAAAATACTTCAATTAAAATGTGCCACAGGAATTTTCCTAAAAAAATGTCCTTGATCGTTTTTCAAATCATTGGAGCCGAGCCGCTTTTTTATTAAACCTCGCAGGCTACTTCTGCCATGAAAAAGCTTCTCATAAAAATACAATCGCCGTTCGGAGTCGGCGTAAAACTGTAGGTCCCTCACCTTTGTGTGGCAACATCAAGGCGCACGTTCCAAATCGGAGGAGAACCTCGGCCAAACACTAATATATGTGTAAGCGCCAATCTATAATAATTATTATTAATGTTTATTTTCAATCCATATTTTAATTTGATCAAAAACTGATACTTTTCAAAAACGGTATTTTGAAAAAAATCTAAAATCAAAGATCTTACTTTGATAAAGGATTACAAAAGATTGCCACTTATTTTTAGCACATAGTTACTCATTCTGGTTAAAACTTAGTATGCACATAATTTAGAAAATTATAATTTATTTATATATAGACGACTACTCCTGGTATTATTTGCCAACAACAGTTCACAAGATTCTAGTTCATGGCTGTGAAATTGTAAAATATTTTTCCCTTTCCATTGGAGCCATTTCTGAAGATGCTTAAGAAGCAGTTTTTTGGAAAACATCAGAAAATTTTCGAGAAAAACATGTAATGAAGACATTTTTTCATACCT
>JAPVRG010077946.1:0-17506 GCA_029783565.1 Rhagoletis cerasi
TTGTGCATTACAAAACTTGAAGAATGCTTTCGTTTTGAACCGAACCGAACCATTCTTCGGAGTGGTTTTCGGTTCGGTTTTGGCATTTAAAAATAAAAACGGTTCGGTTCGTGGTTCGGTTCGAAGCCCAAAAAAAGTGGCGGTTTGGTTCAAAAACCGGTTCGGTTCAAAACCGGTTTGCAGCCCTGCTAATAAGTTTAGCACTATAATACTGCAGCTACAAAAATATTTTTTTATACATAGTGTAGGTAATGTTATTATGTTTATTAATTGTTAATTTATATTTTTTTGGCGTTGATTTTATATTATACGTCTTCTGGATGTTCAATAATTAGACCAACGTTATTGGCTGATACAGATTTATTCGGCCAACTAAACATTTATCCTATCTTAATTTTCAGAAACACCAAGCTGAGCGCCAACACTATCTCGTCGGCATTGAATGCTCATGGCTTTAGCGACATACCAGTGGCTAATGGTGGAAGTGCAACGCCAACTTCTGTTCCGGTAAGCTTCAAACATAACTACATACCTACGTTTATACATATGCACATAAATGCTTTTTTAGCCATATTTTGTCGTGACTCCAACCGCCCATTAGCACATACATACGAGTGCATACATACATACATACATTTATACAAGATCACACCTAAACGCGCAAACGAACGGGCAGAATACAACTGCAATTCTTCACTTTAAACTCGAGAATTGAGTTCATTTTCATAGCCTCCATTTGTATATTTCTGACTTTTTGCATACGCTGCGCTTTGCTTATTGCATTTTTGCTTTGCTTAAATACATATATACAAAGTACATTTATCTATGTTCAGCAGATGCGAAAATAAATAATTGTTCATATAAATATATTTTAAAGAATAACTGATAAAATAAAAATGAAAAAAAAATTTCCGTTTTCATTTCGGGCCACCTAAAGTTTTGTAGTGAGAGGTATGTATGAACAGTGCGCGAAAAGCTTGTTAAAAAAAAAATGCTTGCACGAGCGCGTTTAAAATGAACTGGGTGGATGTTAATACTATTATGCTGTTCACAGCACAATCATCATACAAAGTGTGGAAACACAATACCTGCGAACAGCGAAATTTGCGCTGTCAAAATTAGAACACCCGTAAAGCGCTGGTTATGCATACATACTTGGCATTGCATGATAACTGTCACGTAGAAATCTGTTAAATGAGCTTTGCGTGTAAGCAGTTACCCAACGCATATGAAAAAGTCTGTTGAGTTTTGATTTCTACGTACGTACTTATGTAAAAATGGTAAAGCAGTGCCATTATGCCCTGCATGATAGTTGTCACTTAGAAATCTGTTAAATGAGCTTTGCGTGTAAGCATTTACCCAACGCATATGTAAAAGTCTGTTGATTTTTGATTTTTACGTACGTACTTATGTAAAAATGGTAAAGCAGTGCCATTATGCCAAGTATGCATAACCAGCGCTTCATAAGTACGTACGTAAAAATCAAAAATCAACAGACTTTTACATATGCGTTGGGTAACTGCTTACACGCAAGGCTCATTTAGCAGATTTTTACGTGGCAACTATCATGCAATGCCAAGTATGGATAACAGAGCCTTTAAGCATATGAAATTGAACACAGCCAAAGCGAAATGCGAAGCTCGCTCGGCGTCCATTCGTGGCATAGATTTGTTTCTATCGCCACCGCTGGGCGATGGCGGCAGTACGTGCCAAAGGTGGTCGTATATTTTTATACCCGAGCGCACAAGGGTATTATAATTTTGTTCACATAACGGTTGTTTGTAAACCCCTAAAATAATCGATATAGATTTTGACATAGATATACCAAAATGCTCAGAATGAAAAGACGAATCCATTAAGCCATGTCTGTCTGTCTGCCCGTCCATCCCTCCGTCCGTCTGTGCACACGATAACTCGAGTAAAAGCTGAGCTATCTCAACGAAACTTGGTACGCATATTTCTATTGGGATAAGGACGGACGGTATTGAAAATGGGCGAAATCGGACAATAACCACGCCTACCATATAACGGTAGTTTTCAGAAATACAAAAACTGCGATAAATCAGTAACTACTGAACCTAATTTACTCAAAACTTAAGTTTGCAATAATTCTTTGGCAAAAAATGCGATTATAAGAGATTTTTTGAAAATGGGCGTGGCACCGCCCACTTATTACTTATGCGTATCTCGGTAACCGTTTTATCAATTTCACAAACAATTTGCACTTGATACAAAAAAGCAAGATGTTAAAAAATTTGAAAATCGGGCGAAAATCACGCCCACTTTTCACTAATGGTACAATTCAGATATATGAAAACTTTTCGAAATTTAGAAACGATAATTTACTCAAAGTTGGTACTCACATAAATCTCTTAACAAGATCCGTTAAATCTGGCTTAAATTAAAATAATTAGACAGATAGAGAATTAGCTGACAACAAGCCATGGAGCGAAGAACGTGGAATTATTGTTACTGTTTATTTGACAAATTTTCGGTCTATTAATTTAACGCAGTGTGAATTTCGTCGTCGTTTTACTCGTCGTCGGCGCCTTTTTTTTCTTCCTTTGGGGCTTTCTGCAATCTCGAGTTTACCACAACAAACCTTGCAAGTATTAAAATCTAACACGGAAGAAGAAATCGCCATTTTGGTGCCATATTTGCGAGCAGCCATTCAAAATGCGGTAAACCGAGCACAAATGTGCATCAACTCGGGAGGTGGTCATTTAACCGATATAATTGTTTTAACTTAATGGCATCTGAAATAAGATCTTCAAATAAACTTTTCGTGAAATTTTTTAAATAATAGCCAATTAACGTTATGACATTACAAACACGCGACGCTACCCTGAGGGTATTGCGCAGTCGGCGTCGCCCAGGTTAAAAAACCTTTGGGCATATTATACATACATACATACGTATGCGTATTTCAATACAATTCTTAAATGATAAAGTGTTTGGGTCTAAATCATTAAGGTGGAGAATTTCAGTTTGAAAGAGTTTTTTTCCACAATTGCAGTAAATTTACAATCTTCTCTCAATTTCCGATTAATATAATTGACAGTCAACGACACATTTAATCGGTTTAGTTAAGTGCATTCTTATTTTTATTTTATTCAATCCGAAATGACCGATAAATCATTGCGGGAACGCTTCCATCATCCATTAAGAAAAATTCAATTGGCCAAAAAACACGCTAAAGTAGTTTGAATTTGAGTAACTACATTCGTAACATTACCTATGTACATATCCTTTTAATTTAATGCATTAATATTACTAAATATATGCTGAGTATTCAACGCGGATCGCGATGCCGGTAACAGAGAAAGGGAAGACCACCTCTGCGTTGGAAAGACCAGGTGGAGAAGGACTTGGCTTCACTTGGCATTTCCAATTGGCGTCAGTTGGAACAAAAAACAAAGGATTGGCGTGCTTTAGTGGACTCGTCCAAAGTCGCTCAGGCGGTTACAGCGCCATTCAAGAAGAAGAAGAAGAAGTACTGAATAAATCGGAAACTTGTGAAGAGTTGTCGAAAAGTTGTCGGAGGAAAATTTCTTACTTCGTGAACGCAACCATAAGTCGTCAAAACGTTTTTCACTGAAGGTGTCACTGCTACCGGTCTATCCAAAGTGTGGTTTGACAGGTGACAATAATTTTGCAAAATTTTTTATGAAATTTCCAAAAAAATCACTTTCGATTAAAATATCAATATGAAAGAACTTGCTGGATTCTGAACTCATTCTTGGGTCTTAAAGCATGATCTTTTGTAAATACAATAAGAGCTAGCTTGTCAAAGAGCCGATGTCATAATGAAATGCTTAAAGTTCCTTTTGCAAAAGTTTCCTTTTAATTAAAGTGCCAATCAAATGTACTGTTCCTCTAAAATGCACCTTTATCTTTAAAGTGGTTTTATGACATCGATCGGCAAAATAAATCCTCCTTTAAATTTTAAAGGATTCTTTAATTTTATTATGAAATCGGCCCTTAATTGAATAATAATTGTAGAAGTTACGAGCACTTAAGTAAAAATACTACTGGAAACTATTTGTATGTATCTCTATTTAAGTGCTCATAACTTCTATATATATTATTAAATTTAGATAAGCAGGTTCTTATTGTACTTATAAAATATCATACTTTAACGCACGATGTTTGTACTGAAAGTAAATTTTTTTGATAATTTTGTTAAAATTAACGTAAATCTGTCTATAAATCAATGTATAGCTCCTAAACTACTAATCTGGTTGGAAAATGTTGTTGCCAATTTAATAAGCTTAACTAATATAAAAATTTTAAGATTAAACAACCATGTCAAAAAAAATTAAATTTTGCTTTATCTCTCTACTTTCTTAAAATTTGGCTTCACATTCAGATTCTGGAGACCAAGTTTAAAGTTACTGTAAGCTATTCTTCTTCTTGGTTAACGCTGTAACCGCCTGAGCGATTTTGGCCGAGTCCGTTGAAGCACGCCAGTCGTTTCTCTTCTGTGCCAACTGAAGCCAAGTCTTTCTCCACCTGGCCTTTCCAACGCAGAGGAGGACTTCCTCTGTTACCAGCATCGTGACCTGCGTTGAATAACTTAAGAGCTAGAGCGTTTCTGTCCATTCGTTCGACTTGACTATGCCAGCGTAGCCGCTGCATTTTAAATCGCCGCACTACGTCCATATTGTTGTAAAGCTCATAAAACTCATCATTCCATCGCTTACGGTATTCGCCATCGCCAACGTCCGTATATCTTCCGCAGAATCATTCTCGAAAACTCCAAGAGCCGCCTCATTAGATGTTTTCATTGTACATGCTTCTGCGCCATACACCAGCAGGGGCATGATGAGTGACTTATTGAGCGTGGTTTTCGTACGACGAGAGAGAACTTTACTTTAAGTAGCACTTGTTGGCAAAGTGATTCTCCGTTGGATTTAAAGGCTGACATTGTTATTGGTGTTAATACTGGTTCCTGAATAAACGAAGTTGTTTACTTTTCCGAACTTATAATTGTCAACAGTGTCGTGATTGCCGAGACGCTAATGCTCTGACTGTTTGTCTGATAACAGCAGATACTTCGTTTTATCCTCGTTTACCACCACACCCACACGCTTTGCTTCTCTATCTGATTCCGGGAAGGCAGAACAGATGTAGCCCTTGTTTTTACCAATGATGTCGATATCGCCGGCGTACGTCAGAAATTTTACGCTCTTGTATAGAATTGTGCTTGAGTGGTTCAATTCTTCGGATCTTATTATCTTCTCCAATATCAGATTAAAGAAATCACGGGAAACGGAGTCACCTTGTCTGAAACCTCGTTTGGTATCAAACACTCGGAGAGATCCTTCCCAATTCTGACGGGAATGGTGGTATTGCAAATCGTCATTTTACACAGGCGTATTACTTTCGCGGGGATACCAAACTCAGACATCGCGGCTTAGATAAGATCTTCTGAGCTATGCTTAGAAGGCTGATCCCCGGCAGTTGGCGCATATGGCGGGGTCCCCTTTCTTGTGGATTGGGCAGAGCACACTTAAATTCAAGTCCTCGGGCATGCGTTCAGCTGACCATATTCTGTCTCAGAGTTAATGCATGTACCTTATCAACTTCTCGCCGCCGTACTTGAATAAATCAGCTGCCAGGTCGTCAGTCTCAGCAGCTTTGCTATTTTTCAGCCGCGTAATTGCTATTCCTATCTCTTCATAGACAGGCGGTGGGACATCGATCCATCATCATCGACTGGAGCCAGGGTTGTTCTTATAGGAGTTCTCCCTGGTCTTGAAACATTACGTAAGTGGCCTAATTATATGGTAAAATTTTCTGGCTTTTTTCCTGTCGCCTGCATTTCAAGCTCTTTGCACTCACGTGTTTCGGCCCCTCTCTTCTTATTGCGGCAAATACGTCTTGCGTTCCTCTTTAGCTGCCTATAACGATCCCACAGAGTTCGCGTTGCGCCTGATCGCAGCGTGGCCCCGTATCATCGCGCCAGTTGCTCTTTCGGGCTCGCTGAAATCTACTGCTTCCTCGGCGGCGGTACTTAATAAGCGGGAAATGTGGTTGCACTGCTTGCATATGACGGGTTGTTGAAGAGCGCTCTCTGAGAGCAGGTATAAGATTCGAGTGGCGAATAAAGTGGCCGTGTTGTGATTTCAGATTTTTGATGTCCATCTTTCCTTGCATTGTTGGACGCACATTTTTTTCTTCACAGAGGCGGGTGCTTATCTTGGCTGCAACAAAATAGTGGTCCGAGTCGACGATTGGCCCTCGGAGTGTACGTACATCTAAAACACTGAAAGCGTGCCCTCCGTCTGTCACAACATGATCGATTTGGTTTCTCGTTTTTCAATCTGCAGATAGTCATGTAGCTTGATGGATCTTTTTAGTCCGGAACCTAGTACTCCATATTACCATGTTTAGGGCCCCGGCGAAGTCGATCAGCCGCTATCGGAGTGGAGGTTGAATTTTCCGACATTGGTGCCAAATATCCCTGCATTCCTCCCCCTGGCATTGGAATCACCAAGCACGATTTTGATATCGTGACGGGGGCAGCGCTCATATGTGCGATTCAAGCGCTCATAAATGAGATCGTTGAGTGCCTCGTCCTTCTCCTCCGTCGGGGCGTGGGCGCAGATGAGCGAGATGTTGAAAAATCTCGCTTTGATGCGGATTCTTTCACCGGGGTGAACGACAATACTTGGCGACGGAATCTCTTCCGTGGCAGGTGCAGTACGCATTACAGGGCCCGGCGCTTTTCTAGCCTTGCCCCGTCCATCGTATTTCTTTATGTTTTAATTAAATTTTAGACTTTTCAGTAATTTATGCAAATATTGTAGGATATTTAGCTGTATAAAATGAATTAAACTACATTTCGGATATATCTTGTATTATGTTTTATGTTTTTAAAACGTTCCCGAAATGACTTTTTCTGTTCATCATTCAATTTTTCTCGCGATAAAAACAAAACTATGTGATTTTCGTGAAAAATCAATATAATAATTAATTTAATTTTTTTATTTCTACCGCGACTAAATTCTCCACCTCCATGATTTTGATCCATTTACGTGAGTCGAGAATTACACTTTTCGATTGCGCCTATGAACATTAGAAAGTGCACTAAGAAAAAAGTAACATGATTTTTTCAAACAGAGCCGTTTTTGGTTTTTCCATGTTAGCGGTTTGAAATTCTTGAACACAAAAAGTATTTTTTGAACAAACTTAAACATAAGTTTGTTTGATCGATCACAGAGTGGTGTTTTTTATCGAGAATGAGTTCTGCTCAATGAAAAATTTCCAAAGAACACCACCCTGTAACTATCAGCACTATCAACACCACTGTCGTCACCTGGGTAAAAGATTGTCGTAAGCGCATACGAAACTTGAATAACATACGGCAATCTTTTACCCAGGCGACGCTCTGTAACTATCAGTATGTACAATACTTTGATTCAAAGCGAACATTTCAGAGCTCATTTACATGTTGTGACTGTAGCTGAGTGTGCAGAGATGCTTGCTACTAGTTGTTAGCTTTCAGGAGGTTCCGGGTTCAAAAACCATCAGAGGCAAACATGGTCATAAAATGATAAAATATTTTTTTTTTTGTGTTTCCGAATTATGAAAAATAATCTGTGAAGTGCGGAACGAAATCGTAATCAAACGAAAAGATCTCCAACAATTAATCTGTTTAAAGCAAACAAAAGATAGTTTGGCGCCAAATCATATGCGTTTTAGTTTGAAACAAAGTGGATATGGTTTGTTTTTTTCTCAGTGTGTGCACTCTAATCTTTTTCGCGCACTGTATCCATATACATATGTACATAGGTATGTATGTATGTAAGTATGTGCTGGGCGAGTAGGTGTGTGTTTAGTTCTTGCATGAAATGTTTCTTATTTAATATTCTAATTTTTGCATGTTTGCGTTAATTCAAGATTTAATCCAACGAGGAAACTGCAGTAGAATTTACATAATAAGCCAGCAAGTGTACTCATCAGAAATATTTACAAAATTAGGTGTTTGGCCATTCATTTAATTGAGTGTAGAAGAATTTGATGGCTCACTGACTTCCTTTCAGTTGGCACCTGCTTATGTCGAAGCGATTGATTAAAATAAACTAGTTCTAAAAATATCAAGATCGAATAAACTTGTTGCAGGGACACTCAGCGCTTCAAGCAAATATGCAGTATTTTGGCAAGAAATTTACATATTATCGAATGCAAATCGAAAATACATTTCAGTATAAATAAATACGTATGTACATACATATGTATGTATGTACAGAATCTGTACATTCAGTCAACAGTATAAAAACTCTACTGGCTTTAGAGATTTTGCGAAATTATCGATTTTTGGGAAACCACGTTTTCAGTTTTTTCCAAAAATCTGCAGTTGTACTTATCTGACCGCAAAATGCTTTCAAAGGTCTTCAAATTTCTTATCGTCCTGCTATATAATGTTTTCCAATCAGATTGTCAGTTTCAAAATTGTTTGCAAATTTATGGGTGAAACCGGGTTCAATTTCAAGTCGCATCTTTATTCTACTATTACTACGTTTATGTGACAGAATTCATGAATTGTTCATTTCATGAATTCAAAAATGGTTCCGTTTATGCATAGTTCGCGAGTTCATGAACGAAGTATTTTGAAACAGTGGCAACGCACTTTTTTACCATTTTTCTTTGGATTTTCAAAAGCCGTTGATACCAAGCGATGGTCCATATTACATTTAAATTGGACAAATGTAAAAACGTCATTACCCTAGTAAATGGCTGTTTCTGAAACTTGGCGTTGCCGGACTTGCACTTCAAATTTCGTGTATAACTGAGTTCATGAAATGGGGCTTATGCACTGAATTTCTACTCAAAGTCATGAAATGATTTCGTGAAATGGCCTACGTATAAAGATAGTATATGAATTACTCCCAAAACGAACAAATTTTTTGTTTTTATTTTTCTGTGATGTTAAGGTTTAATCAATTTCAAAGAATAAAGACCCAAATCTTTTACAAATCGATTTGAAAGATGAGAAGTTATAACAATTTTAGTAAGTGATATTGAATTCATGCAACTTGTAGATTTTGTACAGCACATTTCATTGAAACATCCATTAAAAATATCATTTCCATTGACATGAATACGCACATAGCAATAAGAATAACAGCTGATGATAGTTTTGTTTTTTAAGCAGTAGTTTGTAATACTTTGTAACAATTGTAACGAGTTATCAAGCTTTGGCGGTTTCGTAAGAAAAAAACTGGCAAAAAGAGGAAATTGAGAGAGCAAAATGACAGTTGATTTTTAGGTGCAGTTGGAAGTTTTTACTTGTAACTATTTTTCAGGAAGAAATACCGCTAATTCCATGCTGCTCCATGCAATTTACATAAATATAGAATATATATATGGACATTTTAAAGAACAACTTAAGCCTATCTTTCACGGAAAAACAAAATAGCATAGTTTTAGTTGACGAAACCGCCAAGGCTTGGTTATTCGTAACAATTGTTACAAAGTATTACAAACTACTGCATAAAAAAAAAAACTTTTACACAGTAAGGAGGCAAAAATATCACAGCTAATTGGCCAAACACCTAAACTTAATTTTGGCCTCTAGATTACGATACCGTTTAAAAAAAACCGGATCACGTGAAAATTTTGTGTTATTCATTGGCGAAGTTTTATGAAAAAAAAAATTCAAACTTTAACAGTTAAAACATTTCAAAAATGACGGATTTTCTATCAATTTTTTTCATTAAAGCCGATTTTTTTATAAAAAATCAAGCTACTAACGAAGAAAATCGGTGGATAACTAAAAGAATGGTGAATAGGCAAATGAAAATGGGCAATGATTCTTTGACTCCCGGTAACCCTGTATAGTGCAAATTTAAGTAGTTCAAGCGCACAGATGTACACATATTACAAATTCTACTTATACATATAATTAGAGTAGTAAATCAAGGGTGATCATACATTTTTATAAGTAATTCCATTAATGTGCCTCTAGTTTTTTCACTAATATCCCCTGACCAAGGCAACAAGAAGTAAACAGGGATATTTATCCAAATATATTTAAGCGTTTGATGTCGTGCTTTTTATGAACTTATGCATTCATTCAATGAATAAGCATTTCTAAAGTTTAGGGCACAGAACGAAAGTAGGGCCTCGGAAGAGGTAGCATCACAAGAAGAGAGTGCATAATATGACTGCTCCAAGCACCTTTGCAGAAAAATACTCTCAATCAGAGTCGCCAACTAATTTGGATGCTCCCCTCGAATTCGCCAAAAAATTCCCCCATTTCTTACGAAATTGCCCGTCTTTATTAACCTTTAAGTATGGACATACCTTTTTCATATCACTACCCTGGACATGGGGGAAAATTTTACACCAATTCCTAATGAAATTGTTAAACAAAGATTATGAAGGTGATAAATAGGACTTAAATGGAATGATTTAATGTTAAAATAATAAATTTTTATTGTAAGGAACAAAAAATTAAGAATATCTGTCCGTCTTACAGTTCTACTCATCAAACATAAAGAAAGATAAATTAGAGAATTTTACGAAAATGAAAAGTACAACAATAAAACATTGGAGTTTTCTTGAATATCTGGCTTTAAATTAAATAAAACTTTTAATTTGTTTTTGTTATTTTTGGCCTTTATCAATTATATTCAACAATTTATTGAGCTTGAGGCCGTTTTTAATGAAAATTCTTGTGGAAAAAACAACAATTTACATTTTGGTAGGAATTATAGCTGCTATTTCGGAGATCACCACATCTCCTCATCAGACTCCTTTTACTGGGATTTGAACCTGCGACTCCCAGTTTTCAAAGCCAGTGTGCTACCCACTGCGCTAAGTTCGCCATGTAACTTGTTGTTGCTTATCCAAATTTTCATTTGTTAAGCCAACTATAATCAAGCGCAGCTATTCCGCTGCTATTTTACTTGATCATGTGGTTGTTGGTTTTGTTGGTTTTTGTCAATAATTCTATTTTTAGAATTCTTAACTTTAGGTGTGCTCGTCCTTAAGTTATTTGTTTTTGTTATTTTTGGCCTTTAACAATTATATTCAACAATTTATTGAGCTTGAGGACGTTTTTAATGAAAATTCTACCTACCAAAATGTAAATTGTTGTTTTTTCCACAAGAATTTTCATTAAAAACGGCCTCAAGCTCAATAAATTGTTGAATATAAAACTTTTAATATCAAATTCCCCGCAAAAATCTAACCATTCTCCGATTGGCCACCTGAACATAAATTCGCCGCGAGTTGGCGACCCTGGTAGCAACAACGTTGGCACTTGTTGACATACATATAAATCGAATAGCGGCCGTTGCAGCGACTCGATGTAATTGGCTAACTCTTAGTTTGCTTTTATCCAACGCGTTCGAAGGGTGGTCCGTGCTCCAAGACCGCTGCAGCGAATAAATACGAAAACGTCAATATTTTATTTGTTGAATTTTGATTTACCAAGTTCAAAGATATAACGACAATAATAGAAGAAAACACGAAACCTCAAATATTACTTTACTTCTTAACGGTTTAACATATTATTTGGAAAAAGTGCTGTGTTTAAAAGAATTGGAATATTTTTCACAAGATTGTGTGGTTTCATTACATAACACAATGTCCATTACCGCTTGCAGGCAACTTTTGGAAAACTCCTTTAAGCTCCAAGTTGAGAAATGATATTTGAAAGTGCTCTTAGTGCCTCACAACTTTCGGTACTATTTGACCTTGACCAAAATGCCAAGGAGCTTTCAAATCATTGCCTCTTTGTTACAAATATAAATTCAGTGGAATAAAGTAATGCTTGGTAACCGAACGGTTTAATAGTCAGCTTTACACCCAAAAAAGCATTTTTATTCTTGAAGCGATGACATAAAAAAGTAAAACATTCAATTTTGAATCATTAAGAAAACGCAAGTTTGCCAATTATTATGAATGTTTTTCTTTTTTTGGGATGCATTTCGACTATTTACATACATATGTATTTATCACGACAATATATCACGTACATGTGTGTGTATCTATGTACATTCCCTGCAGGAAATGGGACTAGCTTGTAGCTAACTATTAACTATCTAGAAGTCAACTAGTTGTCCGTAACTAACTACTTTTGAAGGGCGATGACCGCAAAGTAGTGAGAACTGGTTTCCTCTGCATTAGAAGTCAACTAACTTTGGATATACATAAATTATCAATTAAAAACGCAGTTTTTCAATTTTTTATATTTTTATTTATTTACTTATTTTATTTAACATTACATATTTGCTTATTTGTTTACATGTTCTTTGTAGATGGTCTCATATATGAATTCGATCAGACATAACATTAAAATAATAATATAAAATTTCCACCTTTATTTTATTTGTCCTGAATACGAAAAAGAATCTGCGAAGTGCCGAAAAAAAGTGTATTGAAAGTAATTTTGAATGAGGATATTTAAAAAGAAACTTGTAAAGAAAACAAACTCCCGATAACGTCTGCATGACTCCTGCATGACTTTACACCCAACTTGAAGTTAGTTTTTTATAGCTAATTAGAAGTAAGTTATTTATCGGAATCCCGCGAAAAAGCTAACTAGAAAGTTGGTTATTTTAATCAATTGATAATTTTTTTTTCTGCAGGGTTCATACTGTGAAAGAATCGCCACAGAGGAATGAGTAGACAATGTAATTAAATTAAATTAAATTGCGGCCGCTGTGGTGTAGTGGTAAGCAGTGCGCGCTTCCACTTCGCAAGGCCTGGGTTCAAGCGCTGGTCAAAGCAACATCGCAAAAAAATTTAGCAAAAGGGTTTTCTTAACATTGGTCGCCCCTCGGCAGGCAATGGCAAACCTCCGAGGGTACTTCTGCCAAGAAAAAGCTACTCATAAAAATACAATCGCCGTTCGGAGTCGGTGTAAAACTGTAGGTCCCTCCCCTTTGTGCGACAACATCAAGGCGCACGCCACAAATCGGAGGAGAAGCTCGGCCAAACACTAACATATGTGTAAGCGCTAACCTATCAAATCTATATATCAAATTAAATTAAAGTTAAATAAAATAGAATGAAATAAAATAAAACGAAATTAAGTTTAATAAAGTGCGTTAAGTAAAATAAAACTAAATTAAATTAAATTATGTTAAATTGATTTTTTTGCGGAGTTTAAAATGCCTTATGCATTCGAGCTGCAAAACTATCGATAGTGACGCCATTCGATAGTTTGAAAAATACTATCGATGTTTTCGATATTATCGCATACTATCGTATTGTATATGTAGGGGAACTTCAACTCCAAACAAAATGTGTATAATATATACATATGTATGTAAGTAAAAATAATGCATCGAAAGCGTGAAATTCTAAATATTTTCCTTACTTCAAGTCGCAGTGTCACTTATTTAAGTAAAGATCACAAATTTTCAATGCACCGGCACCATCGAAAATATCGACTATCACCCGAAAACAATCTGCGACATCAGCTGAAGCCGGCATAAATCCATTCATGATGTTTTCTTTTCCCCATTTTGGCTAGGTATTTCCCCATTTCACGGATATAAGCAGAGCTGCGTTCTGTAGTGATCAACTTCGTCGAAATTGTTGATGGAAAAGTCGACTCTGACTTTAGTCAAAAATCGACTTTTTGCTAAAAAAATCGACTTGTTGGAATTGAACTCAGTCGCCTCAAATCGACTCGATGACTTTTCGACTTTTGTCTACTAAGTATTTGATGGTAACATTAATAGTAAATTTTTAAGTTTTAACATCCTACTGCAGTAGTGTAAGCCCAATGAAAAAAAAATCTAAAAGGTAAATGTTAATTTTTAGCCACTTGAAACTTGCACATTAGATATTATATGTACTAAAATTATGTACTCAAAAAACAACAGAGAGGTTACAGCGAAAATAATAAAGATCAGGTCACTATAACCTATAACTCCCAAAGAACTGATTCTTCAGATATGAGGTATTACTTTAAAACTCATACATTTAGACAGTCTACTAAAAAATTCGTCAAGATTGGTGCTCTATAAGAAATGTTCAGATATCAGTTTTTGCGATATAACTCCTTCATCTGTGTAGTTCACAGTGAAAATCAATTTAGTATATACATATAACTTATAGCTCCCAAAGAAATGAAGGTTAAAGTAATTCTCTTTTATGTTCATGAAAGGTATGAAGACAGCGCTGTCCTTACTTCTTTTTTTTATTTATTTTTGTTTTTTTTCGACATAAGCTTATCTCACACTGTCGTTGGCTGATCTTTATAAAATTCCTAATGCAGTATTACTAAAAAAAAATGAATAGAATTTATGCGTAATCATGTCAACGCGTAAACGCCTCGTAACCGCGTAAACCTTGTAAATGAACCGGTTTTCCATACAAAATTTAGTTATTTTACAGGTTTTACGCGGTTACGAGGCATTTACGCGTTTACATGAATTGCCCTTACATTTTTTATTTCTCGCGTTGTGCTTTCTTGCCTTTACTTACCCTTGAATGCTTTTTTCTTTTTGCACGCTTTTGTCGTTTGCTAACCTACTAACAATGCCGCTCGGCTTTCAAACGATAAACAAAAAATACAAAGAAGGCACAAACTCACGAAAGCATCGATGAAAATAAAGAGGAAAACACTGACTTGCCACTGCCATCGCCACCATCGCCTTCCTTGTTGCAACAGTTAGAAATCGATAGCCAATACTGTGCCGCTATTGACGATAAAACAACCGACACGAAACAACAATTACTGCATACTAGCAGGCATTCAACGCTTTCGACTTCTTCTAATAATTCGTCCATGTCATCAGCAGCACAATCTACTCACATTCCATCCCTGACAGAAGAGATACCAACAGCAACAATGGTAGACGAAAAATCTAGTGGATACACTTCTGCCTCGCCGTTGCATTCCCGTCAAACCTCAGCGTCATCTTCTTCAGTGTTTGGCACAAGGACTCCGATGGTATCACCACCAACCCCACCGCCACTGCCTCCGTCTCTACCAGTACAGATGATCCAACAACCGCATCACCAACAAAACGAAAACGATATGAACTCACAAAATCAGCATGTCAGGGGCGGTGGCTTGGCAGAGAGTTGTGTTGCCAGCAAACATTCACCGCCAGGTGGAGTTTATAGCAAATTCTTGAAGGAGTATTCCAACAAGTTGCTAACACAAAACAATAACAACGGCATACCAACAAATTCCTTACTAACTGACATTTCCTCAAAAAGCAATCACAACCACTACGGTGAGAACTCGAACAAATCTATCGTTACAAGCAAAATTCAAAATCGCATGAACAACACCGCCTTACCATACCAGCCATCAACTCAGACACTAGTGACCTCTAATCCACAATCAGTCAAAAACTTAGACTCAAATAAAGCCACCGGCTTAACAACCACAATCACAGGGGCAGCACCTGGCACAGACACAGCAACGACAAAAAACACGCATCCTTCGGTTGTTGCCATATCGGCGAACCTCGCTAATCAATTGAATTTTAATCCATGTCATCAGGTTGCGAAATCGGCAACAGATTCAACATTACCCCCACCAGCACTATCGCCTTCAACTCCAAAAACAGAAATATCTAGTGCTACTCTCATAAACGCTATCAATAGCAATTGCCAGAGTCATATTAGCAATAGTTGCGAAAGTGCACACTTAACTGAATTTGAAAGCATCCACGACACAGCCAGAGAGGCTGCCTCAGCAATGTTGGCAAATCAATCTTCGGCGTCCCAGCAATCGCTGAACGACCAGCCATTTGGGGAATACGTTACCTTGACGGGCAGCGTCATCCGCAGTGTTGTGCCGCCTGGTAAGGGTGCTAACATCAACTACAAGGTAAGTGAGTTCATCGGCTCTGAATAACGCTGAGGCTTTGTCGAAGCCGCATACAATTGCTTTCGAGTTCGTTTCTTTTGTTATATCTAACCGACACCTAATTGATATATACAAGTGTTTTGAGTGGGTTTGCACATTTAAGTGCCACTGAAGAACATTCATGAACATAAAATTGTCTACATCCATTAAAATGAACGTAAACTTCTTTGCTTCTAGGTCAATCAGGGTTACGCTAGGCCGTTCGGAGCTGCTTCTGGTGCACCATCTGCTGCCCCCAAATCCCCGGGTGCATACCCGCCGCAGAGACCTGCAGTCAACCCATACGCCACAATGCCGCGCACTAACGTTGGCCAACAAGGTAAGGATGTTAAAGATCGTCAATACTACGACGATGACGATTATTACTATTCAAGTGGTATGGAATGGATCTAGTTTTTTTAGCGCTCTCACTAGTTCAAATATTTCAACAAAATTTTTATCAATTTAAACTAATGTATTTTCTAGTGGTATGTAAAAAGTGATCTCATTTTAGTTCAGAAGTTCAGGACAACTAGCGGAAAGCATGCTTAATAGTAAAATATTTTAGATAGGTACATAGTGCTTAGTATTTATGTACCTAGTAGTATATAGTAGGTTTTTCATTCTTCAAATAATATACAAACTTACGTCAAATAAAAGTTTACAAAAGACTTTAGTTATCTTCTAAACAAAAATAATTACTAGTGTACAACTTTTATTAAAAATATTAAATTTGAGTAATTCATTATGAGATCCGCAATGCACTAATTGAAATTGGAGGGTTATTTAAATTTTAATGTGCTCTTTAACCAATCGCTTCGCAAAATACATATATTGAATCATTGGCCCACAAAATTTACTAACTCCGCACTAGAATAAATAAAGACACTCATTCATTAACAAATACCTGAACTGCAAAATCTCTATTCAACTAAACTTCAAAATTCAACTAAAAAATTCCTTAAACAATCTTCAGGGGCCTTAATGCTTAAAAATACAGAATTAACTTTCTCTACGTTTCGTCTATTTTTTACAAAATCTTAAACCAAACTTCGAGTCAAAACCACTATTAACATCATCCCGCCAACGTCAAACAACAAAAACATGGCAGCCATGTACATACATTATGGTGGTCCAAAAATACATGGGCAAAAGTAAAGTCTGAATTTTAATGTTCTCATCCCCCAGGATTGTGCTATATCGAAAAAAATTTACGTTTTTTTTTTGAAATCGAAAAATATTTAGAGGTCGCTCAAAGCGCTCAAAGTTTCCCGTGTGCTTTAAGTGAAAAACACAAAAAAAAATTCGTAGAAATGGTATTGAATCCTTGAAAATCAATATTTTTCAATCGGAAAACTCTATTTATCTTCAGCAGACTTAAGGGATGATAACCATTCGTTAATGGGTCCATTGCATTCTTTGGGGGTTTTTGGGGGACCCATACAAATGTTTAGTATTTTTTTAAGTCTCCTGAAGAGAAAAAAGTTTACCGTTACAGAGTTTACTACAAGTCAGGGGCGTAGCCAGAGATGAGCCATGGGGGGGTTTTACTCAATCATTTCAGAATTAAAAACAAGAGGAACACTAAAACATGGTATGCTATGCACATAAATAATTTTATCAAGAAAAAATCACCAATTCACAGATTTGTATTAAGTGTAAGTTCTATAAATATAA
>JAPVRG010077986.1:0-10188 GCA_029783565.1 Rhagoletis cerasi
CGTTTTCGGTTGGCAACGAGATGGATAATTACGAACGAATTACAGCATACCATTTTTGTATTTTGCGGAGCGGAGCTACGAATTCGTAACTACCAAAGTTCGGATTACAGTATAGGGGTGTTATAGTTTAGTTAATAACATAAAGTAGCCCTTTGTTGGGAAAATTATCTAAAATCTCAATGTATTCTGAACAAGAGTAGGAGAAAAATATATCAATTCCATCTCAGATTCTACTTTAATATTTTGACAATTTTCACATTACCCACTTAAAACTGCACACGTCAAACTAATATTCGGGCCTATCACTGAATCCATCGTAGTCCGATTTTCGTGAAATCTACGAAAATGGGATCACTGAATCCGAATTGCTACTTCGTTCAAAATATACGCTACGTTCGTAGCTATTCGAATTCAGCGATAACATTTTCATAATTTTACGAAAAATCGCACTGATTAAATACATGTTTGTTTTGAAATTTGAATTTTGCACTAAAAAAAAGTTTATCATAAAACATTAATCGCTGGATAATTAAATTTGAGCAATGGAATCCTCATCCCATCATAACTCCAAGAACCAATCGATTTGGGGGCAGTTTCCTGGTGGAACAGGAAATGTTCGGCTAGGCTCTCCTCTCACTCGACTACGATTTAGTAAAGCTATAGGTAATTAACGCTTATTCGATTTTTTTATTTAGTTAAAATCCGGTTTTCCAACTGATTTTATAATACATTTTTATTTTTTTTTTATATTTTCGGTTTAGCAATAAAATATTAATTATAATAAATTGTATTTCTTTTCACAATTTAGCAACTTAAATATTATTTTTCCTTTGTTGTGTTTTGTTTCATTCGCAGTTTTCATTATTTTTGTTTATTTTTTATTTTCTATTATTTTACTTTAAATTTTTTGTGTATATCTGTGTTTTGTGTAAAGCCCTATACGCTACAAACTCTTTATCGTTTATGTTGCGTTCGCTAGTCAGTTCTGTTCCAGTTCCGATTGTATTGTAGATTGCGTGCCACGGCCACCTCGCTAACTTTCAGCTAATTTCTCGAAGATGCATACAATTTTTGCCTTAGCGTTTATTGGTTTTTCTAAATGTAACGATCCTATTTTATCCTTGAACAAGTTAAATGGGCGTCAAGCTATGTCTAGTTGTGATTTCTAGAAGTTATCTCATCCTTACAAATTGTAATTTAACTTTTTTGTAATAAATTATAATATTTATTATTATTTGTTGTATTCTATATGTATTATCAGCTTCATTGCATTACTTAGGTTATTTTTGTATGAATATTTGAATATTAAATGTATTTTTTATCTTCCGCGTGCCTCTCTTTAGCGCTGATCGCGTCGCTTTAGTTGTGGTAAATTGATAATTGAATGTGAGTCTGTACCAGCGGATCTTTTATAAATTTAACTAAAGAGTGGACTATGTGTGTACGTCGTTTAGATTTGCACTTAACAAATTTCCCAACATTTGGCTGCCTTTAGCAAGCCTTACACTAACGCCAACAAATAAAACATACTTTTATGTTTCTTTTAAGTCTGCTGTTATGTTACAAGATATCTTGTCGTTAGTGCCGTTGCTATTCTCGCCTATTTCGGCAAGTAAATCTTTATTGTTGTTATAGCTGTGGTGTTATACTTTTCAGTTATATCCTTTCACTTCAACTACATTGATTTTGCTTATTTTTATTGTTTCCTTCATTTCTTATGGTTGGAATTAAATTTATATAAATAATTTTGTATTTGTTGTTTTTCTGCTGTTTTTTTTTGTTTCATTTATATAAATGTATAATATATGTAAATGTGTGAAGAATTCTTTTAGAGGAAATAATCGGGTGTTCTTCGTGTAACGTGAGGTTCACCACGACGAGGTGCTGGGTCAAATTGTAGGCTGCAATCGAGAAAGAAAACGTTTTTTCGTTATTAATTTATTAATTGGTATGAAAAAAATTTCAAAATCAATACACAAACGTAAACCGATAGAAAATAAGTTTATAATTGCATTTCGTTCTTAATTTTATCTGAAATCTAAACTCAGATTTACAATTTCTGTTTTAATTAAAACGCCAAGTGAGAAGTTGTCTGGTTAGAATTCAATTAATTTAGTACTAGTATATATGTGATTGATATTTTATTCAGATAATAAGCTTTCATTTGAGCTGAAAATGTACATATGTACTTCAATTATACAAAATAAAAATACACAGTACGAACAAGGAAAAGTAAAATAAAGTAAGTTTAAAAATGAATGTGCCGACAACACCTTATGCATTTGGGAGCTAACAAGCGCTAAGCATTAACAAACGAAATTATAAAACTAAAGGCGTTTTCTTTTCTGCAAAAAAAATGTTTCCTTTTCGTTGCCCTCTTCTTGCTGATTGTGCGATGCGGGCAATGACAGGGTAACATATTTCGGTAGAAAAGAAAACGCCATAAATGCATTTAGAGGTTTTTATCAGCACTGATATTAAATTGTAAATACAATCATAAAAGTATGTATACTTTATAATTTTCATTTTAATATATGTACATACATTCATATGCATGCATTTTTCATACATATGTGCATGCACCTGTTTACTATTTTGTGTACTTACAATGAAAACTTAAGTGAATCATCTAATTCCATTAGAGCCGCCTGATTACCGCAGCGATAGCAATAATTTGGCGCTGAGAATATTGTAACCACATTTCGATCATGGCACCAATTATATCCTTCCATGACTAATTGATGAGCGCGTGATACCAGTGTCAGTCCATTTGTATTGTTAAACGTTTCCGAAATATCCTATCATAAATCATATGCATAATAATAACAAATATCTATAATACCTAACGCTCGTATCTAAACTTTTTTGGCAGTATTATACTTCTTTTTGGATTCCAAAAATGTATACTGCTGTTTTTTCCAAAATACTGCAATTATACGAAAAAATAGTTTTTTTGTTACCTAAATTTTTTAATTCAAAGAAGCAGTATAAATTTATTATTCGTTGATACAAAACGATAAAAGCTAACAGGGAGTCGTTAGTGGAAACACGCTATAAAAATGAATATACATACATAGTCATTTCTTTTGTTTTTTTTTATCAATTTTTTATAAAAGTATACTTCATTATATAATACTTAAACACTATTTAAAGCTTTGTAGATTCAACAAATTTTTACAACGAGATTTAAGTATGTACGCACTTTTGTAGCCCATTAAATTCTAGTATGATAAATTCAAAGTTTCAAGAGGCTAAAAATTTGCATTGATTTTTGATCACTTTTTTGGCGACGGTGTATTTAATTTCTTCCAAAAAATTCGAACAATGTCACTAGGTATGGAAGAACATGCGTGATACCGTCAACAAAAAAATTTCAACTGTATTTTGAGGACACTTCAAATTAGAAAATTGTCATCGTGCAACTTGTTGAATTTTTCTAATTTTTTTTATAAAGTTAGAAATTTGGATTTACATAGCTTATTATTATGTGGGTGTATAATAGTTACACATAGCACCAGTTCCTTTACTTTATGGGATAACTGTTTAAAAAAAAAACTTGTACTGTGAAAAATGTTTATTTTTTTTATGTCAAGATACTGCGAAACGGATTTTCGCAGCAATATACAGTTTTTTGTCCGAAAAGAGATACGAGCGTTAATAATACCCAATGTACATGTCTGAAAATGTTGCAGAGATCTGCAGCAACATACCTGACCAAATGTGTAGCCGGCACCACGCGGTGAAATGCCCCAGCCGCCCCTATCGTCAGGGTCGGACCATAGTAAATCGCACATCGGGCCCTCGTGTGGCACCTCTTGAAGTCGATCCAAAGCACGAATATGATCCAAACTGTCGATAGATGGACTCAGACCGCCATGCAAACAAAATATTTGTCCATCGACGAGTGCCGTCAATGGTAAGTAATCAAACAAATCAGTGAAGTACTTCCAAACGTTTGCATTGCCATATTTTCGCAGGCATTCATCGTAGAATCCGTAAACTTGTGTTATTTGTCGCGATTCATGATTGCCGCGAAGAATTGTGATTCTTTCTCGGTAACGCACCTTTAATGCCACCAGCAAAGTGACGGTTTCCACCGAATAGTAGCCACGATCAACATAATCACCCATAAATAAGTAATTTGTATCAGGCGATTTACCACCTATCCGGAACAATTCCATCAAATCGTGAAACTGTCCGTGTACATCTCCGCACACTGTGACTGGACATTTTACCTCCTGGACATTTGATTCCTTTGAGAGGATCTCCTTCGCCTATAAGAAAGAAACAAAAACAAGTTATCAGCAAAGAAAAAAATATACATATGTGCATACAGGAAAAAGAACATATTCGCATAAACGCACTCTTAAATTTAAATATGCTGCCTTCTCTATTTCACAACGCATTATCGATTTTGTGTATTAGATGAAAAAAAAAAAAAAAATTAATTTTATTTTTTGAGTCTCCATAGAGGAATCTAACCTTTGACCCCTGCGCGACGGCCTAAAAGTTTTCCGATCGGGACCAAAATTTATGTGTGATATCTTTGACTATGTTAGCATCGATGTAACCCCTACATTTACGTTTAGGAAATCTGATGTAAAAATGTGCTTCATACATTTAAGGACCACCCTAATGTACATACATACATACTCGTGGGTATGTAATACATATTTCTCGCTTGTAATGACCGAATCGTCCAGCAAACGTTTGCGAATCATTCCTGCGAGTTTTGCCTCACCCAGATGCGCACTTTATGCTTTTGTTTCGTTTGCACTCGCGTACAAAATCGGTTGTGTTTTGTTCTCTGTAATGAGTGAAACCAAACAAAACAATACGATTCATTTCGTTTATTTTCGAACACTGCACTTTGGCAGTGACTTATAGCGTTTTCTTGTCTCGAAATAATGCAGCATTTATTCTGACCTGCGCCAGGGCTGTCGAGTTTCGTGTTCTTTTCTCTCTGATAATGGTACTAATAATGGACTAGTTCGGGACAAGTTCGAAAAATGCTTAGCCGAGCCGTACATACATATGTTTACACATCAAATTTCACGAGTATATGGTACTCACACCTTTTTTCGAACTGATCCCGAACTAGTCCCAAAATGATCCGGGAAAAGTCCCGAAGTGGATTTTGGAAACTTCCAACCTATCCACGTAATCACAATTTCTACCCATTGTAATAATTATTATGTAATAATTTGCACTTACGAAATTAAATTGTAATTTCACTACGTATCACTTCAATTGGATCATTTGAATTTGCTAAAAATATACGTTTACTATGAGCTAACAACCATAAGGGTACTCTCGAAGTGATGTATAAGTACATGTAAATAACTTATTAAAAACGTTCAAATACTTTTTGGCCATTAAGAAAAACCATTTCCCCCCTAATGGATTCAGACGTTTTAATCTACTGATTAATCATTTAGTAGCAATATTACGCAAACTTACTCAGATTAATTTATTTTTATTTACCACTCATATACCTATATGTATATACTACTTTCGCTTAAAAATAGCACTGTTTAATTAATGTGCTTTGTAAATTGTATACATTGATTAGTACCTTGGCGTTGCCGCTACTTGAAAAACTTGCTTTAAATTTAGACAATAAAAACAGAAACAAATAGGCGCTTCGCACATTTTGCAATGTGTTTGGCCGAGCTCTCCTTCAATTTGCAATGTGTGTCTTGATTGTGTCACACAAATTAAGGGACATACACGGCCTTATTGCGAATTCGATGTGAACAAATATTCCCAAAAATTATAAAGAAAAAAAAAACAATTTTTCCCATTTTGTCTTTGTTTTGCCGTTTGCAAAGAAATATACAAGTCAATACTAAACAAACTAACATTAAACAAGTTTATTTCGATAAACAACTATTTTCACATTTTTATGCGAAACCTTAAAAATTTCTTAGAAACTACTGGTTTTTACCAAAATATCACTTTACAGGATTTCCAACTAAAGTCGCCACCTCTAAAAGTTATCGGAAACTTTACAAAAAAAATATTTTTAAAAGGTTTGAAATCTTTGTGAAAGTTTTCATAATTCGGTGAATTTTTTAAGTTTTTTTACAAATAGTTTGAAACGTGGCTCTATATTGAGTTTGTTATACAATGAGCTAGACTTGTAAAAAAATAATGAACATTAAATAAGCAAAGCAAAACGGCTAAAACTGGTCAAAACCTCGCGCACCTGTGTTTTTTTGCGAGCTGGTTAATCGGCGTTTCAATTGTTTGCCGGGAAAACCACATCTGTCCTTGTCCCGTGCGAAAGCTTTGGTTTTTTGCAATTATCTTGAAAACGAAAAGTTGCACCAATTATAGAGCTAATTAAGAGCTTTAAGCTGTGCCTATAGCATTTTTAAATGATGGTTTTTTTCTGTTTGAATGTGTACTACGGACGGTCACGTTCGGCATGATGCAAATGCCCATATGTATATGCCTGAAACCATGCATTTATGACCACAGGCAGCATCCACATAAGATGCAAATTATTGCACTTTTTTTTTTTTGATAAAACACTTCGGTAAAAATAAAATATATCGCACCCTAAATACAAAAGCGGCAGAATTACAAATTCAAAAAATAAAAACTCACTACTGTTAAATGGCTCATGTCTCTAATCCTTCCCTGATCCATCTCTAATCTTCACTACATACTTTAGTAATCCTTACTACTTACTTTAGTAAGGATTAGAGATGGACTAGACAAGGATTAGAGACATGAGCCACTTAATAGTAGTAAGTTTTTATTTTTTGAATTGTGCCGCTTTTGTATTTAGTGTGCAATATGTGCTACAAAGTGTGTTTTAGTTTTACTGATTTTTATTTAAAAGACAGCTCGGTATAAATAAAACATATTTTGTAGCACACTGATTATATATTTAAAATCTTATTGACAACATAAAATCCTCTGATGTATTGTTTTATTATTATCAATGTAGCAAGGCAGCTTAAAATTTTTACAATTTATGAAATTCATGGTATGTTCGATTTTTTTCTGTTTTAAGGAAGTTAAGGAGTATGTCAATTAACAAATCATCAATAAAACTTGAAACAAGCCCTGACAGTTAAAAATTGCTACTTGATAAAATTTTGAAAATATGTGACTAAAACAAAAAACTTAACAATTTTAACGTTTTAATCTACTGATTAATCATTTAGTAGCAATATTACGCAAACTTACTCAGATTAATTTATTTTTATTTACCACTCATATATCTATGTATATACTACTTTCGCTTAAAAATAGCACTGTTTAATTAATGTGCTTTGTAAATTGTATACATTGATTAGTACCTTGGCGTACCTTTTATTCATTATAATTCGTTCTCCTCAAATTACTGTTTTTTTATGTTTTTGTTATCATGTCATATAACCAAATTGATCCTTAAGTATCTAGGACGATTTTGCTGTATATGAAGGTATCAGAGCTGTAAAAATTACAATCATTTTTTTGGCAATCAATGATTATTATGCTACTAAGTCGATGGCAATTAAAATCAAAAAGTGATTGATTTTCATATAAATTATTACAAATTGTAATTCTTACAACCAAAATAACCAATCAGCAATCAAAACAGATTGCAATATTACGTACATATACTATGCGATTGCAATCCAACTTGATTGCAATTTTTTACAGCTCTGGTATGTATGCCTCATACAGTTATCACCGTCCTAATAAAAGTGATCTTGAAATACAGAAATGCTTGCCAATAGGAAGAAGGAAGTCGGAACAAACACAAAAATATTTATGTATGTAGCTATGCTATGGTTTAGAAAAATAATTTGCATGAATATGAAGACATACATATGTATATTAGAGTAGCCGAACCGAAATTCGAAAACCACTATATTTCGCACGGAATAATATGAGGTTGGGAATGAAAATGAGCATGCAATTTTTTTGAATAATATCCGGTGATTCCGAGTCTCTCCGGGTTGGGCATATACCTTCCCAGAATATAATTTAGGTACGCCTTCCTAAGTGAAGCCATTCCAAAAGGCGGAAAAAGTGCTTCCCTACATGCTTTATAGAAGGGGTTTTCCTATTTAAAATTTACCCGAAAGTACATACATATAAGTGTATTTTATTTAGCATTACAAAGGAATTTCAATATACATTTTAAGTTGCAATAAAACAAATTTGATATAAATCTTAAGCAAGTATTTCCGTTTTTGTTGTTGTAGTTTCAGACAGGGTGGGTGTATGATGTATTTGGAAAAAATTTCCGTCATCCCTTGTCAAATTTGGTTTGGAGACAAACCGGTTTCGACGTTGTGCCATCTTCAGTGTTATTTTTCGTTCTGAACAGTTCGTGTTTCCGTTCGTTTTACATGTATTCGTGTCATTCTTCGTTTAACTACCTTTAGAACCCACATATGTACATATGCCTTATCAAACTCCGTAGTCAGTTATGGAACTTACTTACACCTTTTGCTTTAATATTTTCCCCATTTGACTAGAAGTGCTTTTTTGTAAAAAAAATTAATTATGCCAATTTCGGAATTATAAAAAAATTTGAATGTATTGAAATTAGCGACTTTTATCGAATCGAGAAGTAAATTTTTGAATTAGTTTAAATTTTTAATGTCATGGACCCAAGTACGCTTTTTGAACAGTCAAAGTCAGTTTTATCATTTTCTTCCACGTTTTTTAATTGTTTTTTTACGGAAGGTGTATATGCACATGCATTCATTATGCAAGTACCGGTGCATTCGCAAACGTCAAAATATATACAAAGCATCAGACTTTCATTTCTAAACCGCACTAGCATAATAAGTCTAACTTGCACTTGTTGAAAAGTAGCATCTAAAAGCATGTTAAGACAGAAATTTAATAGTCAATTAACTTTTTAATTGAGCCAACGTTTTTGGGTGTTCACACACAGCTGTTCCATTAGCTACAGTGATGGAAAAGTTGGTGCAATCGTACCTTTCTTTAATTTGAAAGTACATGCGGTACAGGCACACCATTTTAGATACATTTGGAACGTAGCCAATCTACCTTTCAGGAAATCTATTTATTGAAATTTCAGCGCATTTTATGGTGTGGGTAACTTGTCCAAAGCATCTCTATGTGAAGGGGTATTTAAATGATGCAAAAGGGTGATCAAACTAACGTAATTATAGTTGATTGCGTCAGATAGACAGAGAATATTACTTTTTAAAACGTCAGATCGAAGAAATCGGAAGAAAGTGATTCACCTTTTCTAAAGTTTTGTTTCGCACTGCTCGAAAATATTGTCTTTTTATAGCCAAATTTGCTTGATGTGAGTCTTAAAGTTGATATGCTATCGAAGGGAGAGGTTATCCTCTGATTTTTTTAACTATATACATATGAACATACATATTTATTTTTTTAGGAACATTTAAGTAAAATGTCTCCGCGAATTGGGTACAATTTGAAAATTTAATGTTCCATCCCTGGTGGTTATTTATTCACTACAAAAACCTCGCTGATGTTATTTATTCAATACACAAACCTCGCTGATTGTCAACAGTGTTATTTGAGCTTTGTACCACGATTTTATTTTTTAGGAAAAATGGAAAAACAACAAAGTCTAAGCGGTAGAAGTTATAGCGATTTTTTGCTTAAAAAAGTGCGTTATTAACCCTACCTGAAAATAAGTTAATCAAATGAGGATGAAATTACCTTTCGTTTGGTATATAATAAATATATAGGCTAAAATTTAAGAACAAATTTGGGTGTATTTCTATTTCTGTAGACATTATTCGTATATTTCAACTTCATGATCAAATTTATTAATACATTTGGTTTGAAAAAGTCTTTTTTTTTTGGAAATGTGGGAAAAAAGCGTACATTAATTACTCTTATTCTGCCTTAAAACAACATCACTATTGATTACAATAAATGTTTTATACCCGGGTACATCACTGGGGCGGCAGCCCCAGGTTTACCACACAGAAAGAATTCTAGTTACCTCATCCTTTCCCAAGGCTACATCACTGGGGCGGTAGCCCCAGTTGGTTCACACCAAAAGGAGAATTCTATTTGGTAAGGGTTATAATCATGGTGCAATAATATAAGGTGGTGTTAACCGTATATAAGTAAAAAATTACATATATTTTGTTGTTGCATTTGGTAAACATTTTGTCAAAATCAGGGCAAATTCATACAATTCGCCTCGGAAAAAATCAGCTGCGAATT
>JAPVRG010078048.1:0-16145 GCA_029783565.1 Rhagoletis cerasi
TTCGATAAATTTCCGATAAAAATTAGAGAAGACACCGATTTGTTTGTGGTTCGCATGGTGATTGATGATAGAATACAAGATTGCGCTGCTCTGGTGGCGATGACATATCCCAAATAAAAGTAAACAAAGCCGAATAGGAGTTGAAAGAAAACTGGAGAAACAGCTGACATTGACGTTTTCAATTAAAAAAATGCGATTTTTTGTGTTCAATTATAAAAATATGTGATCTATGAAGATAAGAAATATAAAACATTATAAAAAAATGTGATTTTCGTGAAAAATTAGTGAATGTCAGTGCATCTAAGGTTTTTGTGTACGTTCTGAGAGGCTGTTTACTTTTACTTGATAATTGCCAAAATTGGCAAAACCAAAGTAGCGGTATCCATGACGGCGACACCTTTGTTCTCTACATCGTGATCTAAAGCGATAAACTGCCAATGAACGTGATAAAATTATAAATAAACGGGTTTCCATACAAATTTATAATTTTATCACGATTATCGCCAGTTTATCGCTTTAGATGAATATCCCTATTAATTCGCCTTGGGTGTTTGTGTGCATGTTGTTTGTGTTTCCCATTCACTTGTCAAAATTGTCAACGTCAACGGTGGGTTAACTGGACGTCAAAGTGAAAAAATCGAGTTTGTTTTACAAATTAATTTTGATTTTCTTTGTTTACGGGAGTAAAATTCTCTGTATTATTTAAATAAAAAATTAATAATAAAAATTATAAAAACGATAAAAAGATGTATTTGAGGGAAGTCAATATCGCACCTTGAATGGCAATCACACATAACAAGAGTAGCAAAGAATTTAAATAAGGTCACTTCTAAAAAAACTAACACGGATTGGAGCTGCACTGACAAAAGGGAAATTGAAGACGACGACACCAAAATTTTTATTGATAATCGGTTTTTACCACGGTAGTAAACAATTTTTGTTTGCTTGTAGCAGTTTGGATCAAGGCCCAAGGCCCATATAACCGGAAACACTGGAATAGCTGAAGTGAAGTTGCTGTGAGATTACAACAAAATCATGTCGAGCGAAGAAATGCTATATGCAAAGGTATTTAATACATATTCACAGCTTTTCGGTCGTCTGCTTGGGTGATTAGCTCGTTGGCTGCAGCAGCCCTACAAGTGCAAGTTGTTGCAGTTTGTGGACGAGTGGTTGGTTACATGTACAAAAACTAGGCATTTCAATTAACAGAATGAAACTCCATTCCATACAAATCTTGTTTAAAATAAGAAGCTTTCTTATTTGTAATGGATAGTTCAATTAAAATGCAAGGTCGGACAGGTTGTAATGGGAAAATTTTTTAGTTGTTTCATTAACATAAAAATACAAGTAATATCTTTAGCTAGCTTCCCGTGAATGAATCATTGGTTATCAATGTGAAGCTGTTATTGTCATTGATAACACATTTAACAAAAACAACTACAAATGTCTGTTCTTGCATTTATATAGCACTTGACATCATAGAGAAATTTAAAGAAATTACTAGCTGCGTAGGGTATTACTGGGAAAAATAAAACAGCTGTATTTTAATCATTTTGACAAATTCTGAAAAATGCTTTCATGCCTCCGCACTCTACATTTATCCTTCATTTAGCTAACTAAGAAAAATTAATTATATTAATAAGTAAATTTAAATTATTATAAAAGTATTATATTTCTTCATTCAGGGTTCCAAAATATGGGTACCTCACCCAGAGCTGGTATGGGAGACTGCCACAGTATCAAGGGATTATCACAAAGGGGCCACTACCATACAAATCATCAAAGATTCTGGCACTACAGTCGAACTATCTATAAAACCCGATGGAAGTAATTTACCACCCCTGAGAAATCCCGCCATTCTGATCGGTCAAAATGATTTAACGGCTATGTCATATCTGCATGAACCCGCCGTGTTACATAATTTGAAAGTCCGTTTCTGTGAACGTCAAATTATCTACACATACTGTGGCATCATACTAGTGGCCATAAATCCATATGCCGAACTACCGCTTTACGGTCCGAGCATAATACGTGCATATAGAGGCCGTTCAATGGGTGAATTGGAACCACACATATTCGCTCTGGCTGAAGAAGCATACACAAAACTTGAGCGTGAAAAATGTGATCTTAGCATAATTGTAAGTGGTGAATCAGGTGCTGGTAAAACTGTGTCTGCAAAGTATGCGATGCGTTATTTTGCTGCCGTTGGAGGATCTGAATCTGAAACACAAGTTGAACGCAAAGTACTTGCTTCATCACCAATAATGGAGGCTTTCGGCAATGCTAAAACTACGCGTAATGACAATAGTTCACGTTTTGGTAAATTTACTAAATTACTTTTTAAGAATAACATGAGTGTTATGAATCTTACTGGAGCAACAATGCACACATACTTGCTGGAAAAATCACGTGTTGTATTTCAAGCACCTGGCGAACGCAATTATCATATTTTCTATCAACTTTGTGATGCACGAGAGATGCATCCTGAGTTGATACTAGGTGAGATGTAAAATAATTGTAGTTGCTTTTAATAATCTTCATGATTTAATTATTTCTATATAGATCATCAGGACAAATTCGAGTACCTAAAAATGGGACTATCGCCCGACATAGATAAAGTATCAGACAAAGAACAATTCAAGGAAACCATACAAGCCATGACTGTGCTGGGTTTTAGCACTCTGCAGGTAAATATGCTGTTTAAAGCGTTATCTTTTTTTGTTTTAATGTATAAATGAATCGCATTTTATATTGCAGATAACAGATATCTTAAATATTCTTGCTGGCGTTTTGCATTTAGGTAATATAAAGTTCATACAGCAATACAAAAAAGGAAGTGAAGACGTAGATCCTGATGGTTGTGAGATTTTTGTATGTAATTGAAATATTTATTAATACTAATCAAAAAGTAAAAACAAAATTACCTATATTTATTAGCATAATGATCTGCATCTGCACGTGACTGGCGAGATGTTAAAGATTAACTCAGATGATTTGCGGAAATGGTTGAAGACACGCCAAATTGAATCAGTTAACGAGCATGTACTCATACCGAATAGTGTCGCAACTGCACAAGCGGCAAAAGATGCGCTCGCAAAGCATATCTACGCCAAACTCTTTCAGTATATTGTGCAAGTGATCAACAAAAGCCTAAACATAGGAAGCCGTAAGCAAAACAGTTTTATTGGAGTATTGGATATCTATGGGTTCGAGACTTTTGAAGTCAATTCATTTGAGCAATTTTGCATTAATTACGCAAATGAGAAACTGCAACAACAGTTCAACCAACATGTGTTTAAATTGGAACAGGAGGAGTACTTAAAAGAAGGTATAACATGGACAATGATTGATTTTTACGATAATCAGCCATGCATAGATTTGATTGAATCTAAGTTGGGAGTACTAGATCTCTTAGACGAAGAATGTAGGGTGAGTTTATAGAACAAAAAATAGTAAAAAAAAACAGTGGACAAGTGTGATGCTCGATTTTTTACATATATTCATATTATTTTTTAACAGATGCCAAAAGGAAGCGACGAAAGTTGGGCCGGGAAATTAATTGAAAAATGCAATAAATATCCACATTTTGAAAAGCCGCGTTTCGGCACTACAAGTGCGTATTAGATAGTTTTAACAGGAGATGCATTTTTATTTATTTTTTTTCAATAAAATTTTCATTAATTTAATTTCTTAGGTTTCTACATCAAACATTTCTCCGATACCGTTGAGTATGATGTTTATGGATTTCTCGAAAAGAATCGTGATACTGTTTCGAAAGAGCTTGTGAATGTTATACGGCAATCCGAGATGTCTTTGTGCAAACAACTAATGGAAATGGAAGAAGTAGATACGCTGTGTGCAGATGCAGCAAAGGTAACAACCCTAGGTGGACGGGTGGTGATCAGCGCATCTAGACAGCAGGTTAGTGTAATAAAGATGGGACGGATGTTTACAATGAAATATTCTAATGTGAATATAAAGTATTTCTTCTACACTTAGTACTTCAAGTATACAACATTTCTAATAGAATAATTTGTAAAATATGTCTGTATATATTATCGTATTGTTTTTTCACCTTTTTCGTCAACGTCTGATTTGATTGCTCGATGGCAAAATGATGTCGTAATTTGCGTGGATATACACAAATAGTTAACCGCCGACAACCGCAAACGAGTTAGTGCGTTTAAATACAATTTATATGTTGTTGTTTTCTAACAAAAATTTTGTTTTAAAATTAATTGTTATCCTCCAATTAACATCATAGGTATATATTCTTCGATCAACCAAACATAACTAATTTGGTTAATAATCAATGACTAACTCCTTAATTGGCATATGCATGTGTGTTTTTGTTTTATTTATTTGCACTAACAAATTTCAAAAAAATAAAAAATTCAATAAAGTAACGCTGTCTATCCGGTTTCAGTCTTCAGTTAATATTAACAACCTTACCTTTTGCATACGTAATTGTTTTTCACGCAATTTTTATCGCTGTATTCTAGATCGCTCCATCAAAACAACACCGACGTTCAGTGGGTTCACAATTCAGGGAGAGTCTTTCGTCGTTAATATCGACTTTGCATGCCACAACACCGCATTACGTGCGTTGCATAAAGGTAAGTAATCTCGATTTGAATTTCTTTTTATGCATACAGCGGACGACAAAAGTCTACGTACACAAAAATTTTCACAATGTAGGAAAACATTTTTATTTTAATTTTTATTCAACAATTTATTGAGCTTGAGGCCGTTTTTATTAAAAATTCTTGTGGAAAAAACAACAATTTACATTTTGGTAAGAATTATAGCTGCTATTTCGGAGGCCACCACATCTCATCAGACTCCTTTCACTGGGATTTGAGCCGACGACCGCTGTTGTCAAAGCCAGTAGGCTACCCAACTGCGCTAAGTTCGCCATGTAACTTGTTGTTGCTTTTCCACTTTTTCATTTGTTAAGCCAACTACAATCAAGCGCAGCTATTCCGCTGCTATTTATTTGATCATGTGGTATGTGGTTGTTGGTTTTCGTTAATAATTCTATTTTTAGACTTTTTAGGTGTGCTCGTCCTTAAGTTATTTATGGCCATATAACAATTATATTCAACAATTTATTGAGCTTGAGGCCGTTTTTAATGAAAATTCTTGTGGAAAAACGGCCTCAAGCTCAATAAATTGTTGAATATAATTGTTATAAGGTCATAAATAACAAAAACAATTAATTTCTTTTAGCTATTTTTTTTTTATAAAAATATAGCTCATAAGGCAACAAAATACATACAAATAGAATCTCTAAACTTTTTGCAAAACTCAGGAAAATTCAATAAATTTTTATAAAAGTTGGCAACTTTTTAATAGAATTTTTTATAAAAATGTTGTGTATGCAGTTTTATAGCCTATTCAATCCTAGTGCAAGTTTCAAGTGGCTGAAAAATATCGTTGATTTTTGGCAATTTTTTTTTGTTGACGGTGTTGTGCATTTTCTTTCATAAAAAAAAATTGTCCAACCTACTTTCTATGGAAGAAAACGCATGCCACTGTCAAAAGTGCTTATCAGAAAGGTGAAAAAACGATAATGAATACATGCGCCGGGTATATAAAGTTCGGTTTCGCCCGAACTTACACTTATTTACTTGTTAAAACAAATTTTGTATAAATAGGCGACAGAGGTTTTTTGGTGGAACTATGTCGGCCATGCAACTTTTTCAGGTACTAAAAATAACTGTTATTTCGAATTTACAAAGTCAAAACGCTGTCTAAAATTTAAAACGAAAAAGTGATTTCATGACAGTTATTAAATGAGAGTTATTCTTTATTTCGATAAGAGTTATAAACCAACGTTTATTTCTTACGTTGTCGATACATGTTTAGCGGTATTTTTTTTACATTCAGTTAGTTCGCACAATGAAATTATTCAAACAAATTATTGGCGTTTTTGAAAAGCCCAACAATTTTTTTATGAATTTCTTTTAAAAGTTTTTTGCTTCCTCCGTAAAAAAAAAGAAATTTTCCTTTTACGGCCTTTTGCATTGACGACAGGTATAAATTGTATTTGTTGTAAATAAGTAAATTGTTTCTCCTTCTTTTCAAACTCCAGCCCAACGATGACAAAGTGGCTTTCAAGTGGGAGGCGGCGAAAATCGTCCAACAATTACGTGCTTGCGGTGTACTCGAAACGGTGCGTATCTCTGCTGCTGGCTTTCCATCTCGCTGGTCCTACCATGACTTCTATATGCGTTATCAGCTGCTATGCCATCGTTCTTTGATCAACAAGAATGATTTGAAGCAATCATGCCACAATATTGTCTCCAAATGGATACTCGATTCAGACAAGTATCGCTTCGGCAATACGCAGATATTCTTTCGCGCTGGCCAAGTCGCCTTCTTGGAGCAGGTGCGTGCGAACTTACGCAAAAAATACATAACGATTATACAATCGGTGGTGCGCCGATTCATACATCGGCGTCGCTTTCGGCGATTGCAGCGCACGGCGCTGGGCATACAGCGCTACGCGCGCGGTTACTTGGCACGCCAGAAAGCGCAACAAATGCGCGAAGAGCACGCAGCAGTTATTATATCGAAATATGCTCGCGGTTGGCTATGTCGCCGGCGTTATTTGCGACTGCGCCATACAATTTGTGGCATACAACAGTATGCGCGTGGCATGTTGGCACGTCGACGCTTCCAGGAGGCTATGGACTATTATCGTGCTGTGCAAATTCAAAGATTTGTGCGTGGGTATTTGGCGAGACGCGCCTATCAGAAGAAGCGTCATGCCATTATTGTCTGTCAGTCAGCTGTGCGACGTTTCTTAGCCCGTCGGCAATTTAGGCGTCTGAAGGCTGAAGCGAAAACCATTTCACATATACAAAAAATGTACAAAGGTCTCGAGAACAAAATCATATCCATGCAGCAGAAAATCGATGAGCTTAATCGCGAAAACGTTAATCTAAAATCAAAGTCTAGTGAAATTTCTGTGCTTAAGTAAGTATTTTGAGACGCAATCGTTTGGTGTAAGTAACTATTAAATCTAATTTTTTTAACAGAATGAAACTAGAGGTGAAAAAATCGTTAGAAATTGAAGTACGGAACCTTAAATCGATTGTAGCTGAAAAGGATCAGAATTTAGCTGCGCTTAACAAGCAACTGGAGTTGGAACGCGATGAAAAAATGCAATTACTCGAAGAGAAAGATCATTCGGAAGAGGATTGGGTGCAACAAAAGCAGGCTTGGCGTATGGAAAACATCGAACTGCGTAAACAGATCGATCAAATGATCGAAATGGCCAAGAATGTCGAAAGAAGCGCCAACTTACGCAATGAGCGTTCGTTTTCTGAAGTTGAAACTAACGAAATTAATGAGGCTTACCAGCGTGCAATTAAGGAGAAAGAGATCATAGAAAATGAAAACTATATGCTTAAGGAGGAGTTGAGTCGGTATCAAAAACCAAATGGCACGCGTGAAAATAATCAGCATTCACGTTCGGTTAGTAATGCTTCGAGTCAGAATGAGGATGACGTGGGCTACGTATCCGCAAAGAACACGCTCGAGATGAGACGCAGTCAAGGTGGAGAGCACGCGAATCAGATATCACTAGAAAACTTTGGACCAACAATCGGTACATATTGAAAGACTTTCATTTAGAAAAAGACACTTTAAATGTTATTTCAATTACAGAAACTACGTCAACGCCGAAATCGGGCCAAACAAGTCTTATTTTGAAATTGCGCAGCATACTTGAAGAGGAGAAAAAGAAAAACAAGTTGCTAAATGAGCAATTAGATCGTCTAATGAAGCGGAATAGACAAACAGAAGATTCTATACGGTAGAAATATGAAAATAATGCAACTGAATTTAATTTACTAACATTTCGTATATTCTTAAATGCACAGAGTTTCAGAACTAGAGGTTGAGAATGAAAAATTACGCAGTGACTATGATCTGTTGCGCAGCAGCATTCATCATGGTTCCGAGATGAATGAATTAGAAGGTAACAAAAAACGAATAAGGATATGACTTTGAAATCCTAAAATTGTTATTCCATAGCCCAATATCAAGCACTGCAAGAGGAGCTACGGCGCAGGCGCGATGAGTGCATTCAATTGAAGGCAGTGCTACAACAGCAAAGCCAGTCGCTGAAGTCATTTGGTACCACTGGCATTTCGCTGCGTGGTGTAGATTTAAAGAACCTTAATGACAATGAATTGATTGAGGCGTTCCAGGCACAAAAGCTGGTTAATCGGTAAGCGAAAATTTACATACATAACCAACTTTTTTTGATTCGTTAAAACAATAATAAACTAAAATTCGTGTAAATGCATCGTAACCGCGTAAGCCTTGTAAACTTACTCAAATTTGTATGGAAAACCGGTTTTTACATGGTTCACGCGGTTACGAGGCATTTGCGCGTTTACACGAATACTCTGAGCGTACAGTTTACACTTGGTCTTCTTTTGCATAATTTTTTACAGTCCCTATCTACTTTTATCACACGTATTTACACCTTTGTACGTCTACTTTTTCCTAATGAATCCCTTATCTTTGAAGAAATTTCCACTTTAAGCATTGGCAGACGATCAACTAAAAATAATTGTTTGCCTAATTATATTATTTTTGCACAGCCAACTGGAATCTGAATTGAGCGCTTTAACCGAAGAGAATAACGCACATCTTGCTGATCTGACACGACAAATTGATGAGCTGCGCCACGAAAAGACACAACTACAGGAACTGCTGCACAATGGACTCGAAGAAAATGATGAGAGCAATATTGAATCTCTACGCCAGAATGAACGCTATCTACGTTATGAGTTGCAGCGCTCTTTTGTACAATACTCCCAGCTACAGGTGAGCAAACATTTTTGTTTAGACTAGCGTAGCGACAATTTTAACCAAAATTATTTTCATTACTCAGGAGGAAATGAATATTATGACACGAAAATTTGAAGCGCTAAAACAGGGTAAAGATAAATTAATGTTCAAGCTACAAGAACATGGAATTTCTCAAGATGCCAATGGTAAAGAGAGCGAAAAGAAGACTGTAGCGAGTGTGAGCAAGCAGAAGATTCAGAACTATCAGGGTAAGTGTAAATCGTACATTTTTTATAAGTTTAAACTATGTACATACCTTCTGTGTTGTTCAAAAGGTGTTATGAAGTTTCGCATTGAAGATGTTGATAAGATACTGCAACGTCTGGTCGGCGGTATGACACCGCGCGTGGCTATTGGCCTCTTGCCGGGCTTTCCTGCTTATATAATATTTATGTGCATACGGTAAGATCATAATACAGTCCGTAAGATTAATATATGGCCTTATTCATAAAAAATAAAATAGATTTAAAAAGCTTTATAAATTGACGTATTAATACATTTTTCAATTTATAAACCTTTTTTAAAGCTATTTTATTTTTTATGAATAAGGCTGATAATATTTAAATTTTCTTAATTATTTTAATTTCAATGCTCTAAAAGCTATACGGATCTTATAAATGCTGACGACGATGTACGTGAGCTACTGAGCAAATTTGTAATGCAAATCAAAAAAATTCATCGCAATCCTAATGTGATTGAAATGCGTTCGCTTTGGCTAGTTAATTCCATCACGTAAGTTGTAACTAAAAATTAATATTGCTGCTTATTGCAGATTATTTTATATCATACAACATTCTTTCTCGCCGTCTAGACTGCTCAATTTGCTGAAACAATATGGTGATGTTGAAGAATACGTAAAATTCAATACGGAAAAACAAAATCAGCAACAATTAAAGAATTTCAATTTATACGAGTATCGGCGCGTTGTACTCGACATTATCATCAGTCTCTACCAGGTGTTGGTGAAGCAGATACAGACCTTGCTCGAGCAATATATAGTGCCTGCCATACTCGATAATGACGAGATCCAACGCAGCAGGCAGGTGCCGGGTATGCGCGCTCGTACTGCCTCCATGGATTCGACGTCATCACCCGAGCATGGCAAAGTAGCTGCTTGGAAGCTGCTCATCAATCACCTGGAACAATTTCATAAGCAATTCCAACATTTCGGCTTAGATCGTTGTTACTCAGAGCAGATTTTCCATCAATTATTATACTTCATTTGCGCGGTGGCACTGAATTGTTTGATGTTGCGTGGTGATATTTGTATGTGGGAGACGGGTATGATAATACGTTATAATTTAGGTTATATCGAGGATTGGGTGCGTAGCAAAAAAATGGTAAGTCTCTTAGTTAGTCGCTGCGTGTTTTCAAGCTAAATTTAATACATTTTACTTATGAATATTTCATTGTAGTCAACTGATGTCTTAGCGCCATTAGCACCACTCAATCAAGTGTCACAGCTGCTGCAATCACGCAAGAGTGAACAAGATGTGCAAAGTATTTGTGATTTATGCACATCTTTGAATACGGCGCAAGTGCTAAAGGTAAGATTTTGGTTGTCCCACATAAAAAGTGAGGTTAAGCTCAGATTCAATTACTGATGAACTGAGTTTACCAAAAAAGCTGGATTCCTATATATAAGGCAAAGTATGTGAAAGCAGTCTGCAGTTTAAATCTACATACATAAGTGCTCAGTGTTCGACTTAATTAACTTTTATATTTTAATTCAAGGTGATGAAATCATACAAACTGGATGACTATGAAAGTGAAATAACAAATACATTCTTGGAGAAACTCACCAAAAAGCTAAACGAGCGTCCAATGGTAATATATTCGCTCTCTTTTGTACCTACTAAAAGCAGGCATTTAAATTTGTATTGTACACTATCCAAATCGCAGATTAAAAACGACGAATTTACTATGGATCAGAAATTCATACATCCTTTCAAAGTGGTTTTCAAGTATAGTGATGTAAAATTGGAAGACATCGAATTGCCGAAACACTTAGGACTTGAAGATTTGCTAACGAAAATTTAAACAAACCAGACACTTTTATGCGCTACGGTAAAAAAGTGTTAGCAAGTCCAATTACGCCACCCTCCGACAGAAAACAACAAACTCATATTGTGAACAAAATGCTGTAATCAGGCAGATAGTTTCGAAAATTATTGATGAAAAATTATAGTGTTAATTGTTATTGTTGTTTTAGAAAAGAAAAAGTGTACCTTGCGCAGTTGTTGCCATCGAAAATCGCATGTAAAAAGAATTCGTACTTATGAAAAAAATACCCCTGTACAACAGAGTATTGTAAATTAAAAATACAATAGCGCTATATACAACATACATTGCTATATAGATATGTATATAGTATATAAAGAAAATGCATAGCATATATGTATACTAAATTTATTAACTAAGTAATTTACACCCCTTGATAAATTTTAGGTATTTGTGTTAACTTAAATTAAGCTCATGAACTATGCATTTCATTAAAAAAATATGATTATACATGTGTGAAGAATATTAGCTAAATCTTCTCTTAAAGTAAAACAAAATTTAGTAAAAAAAAAACAATTGTGCTTCCTTTGCCAAGCGCAAGGCATGATATTTTTGTCAATGTACGCTGCGCAGCCTACCCCATGCTCGGAAATGCATCAATGCAAAGCATCAGTCTCTTTTTTATTTATAAACTATAACTGATGTAAGTGCCGAATTTGCGCATTTAAGTTCTAATTCGAAATTTAACCGTGATTGCGCATATTGCACATTTCCGTAAATTATAGTTTAGCAATGAAAGAGACTGATGTTTTGCACTGATGCATTTCCGAACAGGGGGCTACTAAGAGCTATTCCTATTAGTTAATTTAGTCCTCGCCGAATACGATGTATGTATATTTATTGTACTTGTTAGTATTATTGGAATTTATAATTTTTCTCTTTGTTTCATTAGAATTTATGTCCTATTTAATTTAAAACTTGAAAACATATTAATTCATATGGAAATGTAGTGCAAGTGCGAAGGTATCACATTACTTTGCATAGATTAAAAATTGATGATGGTAAAACCACAGCAACATAGTTGCCTTATTGTTGGTGAAAAGCAGCAGCAACAACAACAACTGAGTGTGTGTTAGTGAGAAATTGTACATGTGATAACAAAAAGAGAAAGGATTATTTATACATGCATATACATATTTATATAAAAAAAATACATACATACATACATTAAATTTATAGACATATTTATTATATATTTACATATATGGTTTTTGTATTATAAATACAGATATAAAATCCAACTGCCTGCCCTCAAAAGCTTAGAAAAATATGTATGTATACTTTTTTTGTTTTAGCGCTTTTAATTTTTGAAACGTTTTTGTTTATCTATTATGCATTTGTATACCATTCTTATAAATGTTTATCGATGTTTAAGCATTTTGCAAGAAGGAATGTAATTCAAAAATAACGCAAACAGACAATATCACATAAAAAGAAAAAAAAACAAAATCACTATGTTTACATAAAATTTAAAGTAAAAAGTAAATAGAAGATCGTTAAAAATTAAAAAAACTCGAAATGTGTTCATCAAAGCAAAAGGCCCTAACTTTACTCCGCTTTGGGAATGCATTTTTTTTACATGCCCTTAGTTTGCTCACAGACCGTAAAGTTCTAGGCGATATCTTAAAAACGCGAAATTTATTGTCATCTTTATAACGACTTTAAAAGTACTGCTAGCCGCAGCTTTTCCGAAATTTTCAAAATTTTCGCATAAGGCCTTTTCATTGATGGGCATTTTTTGACGATAACCGGTATTTCAGTATCGGAACAATTCGAGTTTCCATCTGACAAATGTTTTCTACCACTTCAAATAAACATTCCATTATATTTTAGGAGTGGAGTGCCCCCCCTAACAAAGCATAAGAGTCGTTTCGATGCTTAGAATCAGCTGTCGGTTAATTTTTTTTTGCTAAAAATATTATCAGACTCAGAACTTTCATGTTAAAAAAATATATATTTTTACTAATTAAGTAGAAAACATAAATACTATTCCATTTATTTAGAATATAATATTTAGCGCATTTTACACATATGCACATACTTATACAATTAAGTACATGCATATATGTACAATTGTAACTTGCATAAAATGCAACGCGGTTGAAAATAAGTTTTTTTTTTTAATGGAGGCTTCGATTCAGTTTGAATGTAGTAAAATTTTCTTTAAAAAAAAATAAGCTTGAAAAAGAAACCAACATAAATTATTTTGTGATATATCACACAATCCGGCCTAAAAGGCAGCTAATTATAGCAACAAAGCATTTCAAACACTGAATTCAAAACTTAGTTTAAAAAAATAAATATCATGATTTTTATTTTTTCGATCAAAAAATAATCGTTATTTTTGATTTTTAGTTTTTCGATCAGAAAATAATCGTTATTTTTGATTTTTATTTTTTCGATAATTTTTAACCGTTATAATGGAGACTGCTTTTTTTTATGACCGCTTTAAATCTTTTATGATCGAAAAAATAACGATTATTTTTTGATCGAAAAAATAAAAATCAGAAATAACAATTATTTTTTAATCGAAAAAATTAAATCTAAAATAAACATTATCTTTTGATCGAAAAAATAAAAATCATAAAATAACGATTAAATTTGATCGAAAAAATAGAAATCAAATTTTAACGGTTAAATTATGATTTTTATTATAAAGATCATAACCGTTACGGTCCCTGATTTGCAGCAAATACTGCATACGTAGTTTTAAAATTATTTGCTGCAATATGATTTTCTTAAAAAAAAAAATTATTTAAAATTCAGAAGTTTCTCTTAATGTTTTGCCATTTAACGCTTCTTGCCAACAGTAATAAATATTTATGTATGAATAATTCATATAAATCAGTTACATTCCAAAAATATAAAAAATAAATAAATAAATGTATACGGGACATTGTACTTAGCTATGTTTGGTTAAAAAAATCCGGCAATGCCATGCAGTTATGAAGCTATGTACTTAAATATTTCAACTAAAATAAAATACATAAAAAATAAAATTTAATAACTTGCATTTTATTTAAATTTCTTAACTTTTGCTTTCTACTCAACAAGTTACCACAATTTTCGACAGTTTATTCTTAGGTACATCCAATGGTGATTTACGTTCGGTTATCATGCCCGTTGCAACTGTCGCGCCATTCTCTCTTATCGTAAATGCTTGTCCCGGTATCAAAACCATTTTACGCAGCAATGTTATTCGCACTTTGCCATGTTCGCCCGGCATTAGCATACCATCGGATGGTACTGTATAAACAAAAAATAAAATATACATATGTACATACATCAATTCATTCATTTATTGATTATGTTTAACTTCACGCTGCGTACCAATATCAATACGTGCCGGCACATTCCAAGTTGCGCTAAACAATTGTTGTATATACCGCGAGAGCATTGGTTTAGTACGACCACCTTCGGCGCGTGATAATAGGTACATGGATGCTTCGAAGTGATTTGAAATTGTCTCCGTGTCTGCGGCGCATAGCAACATGCCACGTTCGACGCTTGAGATTTTGACTGCGCGCAATAGCACACCAACATTTTCACCTGCCACAGCCTGGAGATAATGTGTATATGTAGTCATAAAAGGTTTGTGGTTTTTATTATTTTTCAAAACTCTGCCCCAATCTTACCTTCGGCATGCTCTTCTTGAATATTTGCATATCACCAATACTAGTTTTAATGTTCTGATTGAAGCCCAGTAAATCGGCTAAATCGTTTTTTCTCAACGTTCCGCGTTTAACAGTGCCAACCACTACTGTGCCACGGCCCGCTACAGTGAATGCATTATCAATTGGTAGTATAAATGGCGATGTGTAGTCACGCGTTGGAGTGGGCACGTAAGAATCCATGTGCTGCAGTAAAGTTTCAATTGCTGGTACGCCAAATGGCGAAGTATCACCGTTCAATGCTAGCAATGCCGAGCCACAAATTACTGGACTGTTAATACCATCAAATCCAAAATCTGTAAGCATTTCGCGCATTTCAATTTCTACCAGCTCTAATACTTCATTATCTACTAAATCCGCTTTGTTTATGAAAACAATAATCCGTTCGATACCCACTTGTTTCGCCAGTAGAAGATGCTCACGTGTCTGTGGCATTTGACCATCGGTGGCGGCAACTACCAAAATAGCGCCATCCATTTGTGAAGCGCCAGATATCATATTCTATGTACGGATAAAAAACTCTGATTTAGTTACACTGTACCAAAAAAAAAAAAAAAATGCAATACCAAACCTTTATGTAATCAGCATGACCAGGGCAATCAGTGTGCGCATAGGTGCGCTCGGTAGTTGCATATCCTATGTGGCAGGCATTGATTGTTATTCCACGCGCCTTTTCTTCAGGCGCCCGATCAATTTGATCGTAGGATTGATACTGTGCTAAGCCCCTTTCAGCGAGTATCTTTGTTATAGCAGAGGTTAGTGTGGTCTTACCGTGATCCACATGGCCAATTGTACCCACATTGCAATGTCGAGTATTGTCACCTGCAGATGCGGGCACAGGTGCAGAACTAAACCATTTTCTTTGGATATCACACACATTTGCGATTGTTTTGGTGTTAAGCTGGAAGTCACCGGGTAATGACCAAAGACAACGCAAACTTGTGCCAGCTGATTGTGTGAGTAATTTAAACATTCTGAGCGGTGCAATCAACATTGGATAGAAATTTTTCTATTCGGAATACTTAAACGTTTTTTGTATTTTGAATAACCATTTGAAACGTACTATTTTATTAAGGTAAAAAAAGCAATACGAAGAATCGCGGATGTGATAACCCCAGCTGATTTTTGTGTTCAAAGCAGCTGATTGCATTGGCTCTCAAATTTTTTTATTAAAAATTAAGCTGTGTTCAATATCTATGCAAGTATGCAAGTTTTGAAAAAAAAAAACTTACAAGAGAACGCAAAATGAGCCTGAAAGGCCAAATCCCACGATTGGTGTATTTGTACAGATTTGTGCATTTTGAAAGTTACATAGAGGTGTTTGGAAATTTTTTTATTGAGCTGAACTTATGAAATTTCTAGACAACACCACTTTGTAACTGTCAAAGTGTACAAATACAACAATCGTGTGATTTGGCCTTAACAAGTGTTTTTATATATATGTATGCACATACAACAAAGTTCGCCATACACCATACAGGCATTTACTATACACTCTTTGCTTTTAACCTTCCATAAAGATGGTAAGGATTTATAAATCTTCTA
>JAPVRG010078074.1:0-12408 GCA_029783565.1 Rhagoletis cerasi
CACCTATAAAAATAATTTAAAAAGTGCAAGTAGTATAAAGACTACCTACGAAATACAAATTCTTTTACACTGAAATTGCCAATTTAGTTGAAACTCGACAAATTTACCATGTTCTGCAACCTAGAGACAATCAGCAATTTTTTTAAATAAAATTTATTAGTTTCAGTGATATAATCTATTTCCTGTTTTGTTACATTTGAAATCATAACGTTTAACCGAACATCACGCGGGCGAAAGCTAGTATTTAATAAAACCTTCTTACATCTACTTCTAACTTGTTTTGCTCCAGCCGGGTTAAAAAAATTTAGTTTATTGCTAACAACGCCCATTTCGAAATATCAAAGTTTTCACATTTCTGAAATTTACCGTTATATGAAAAGTGCGCGTAATTTTAGGCAGATTCCAAACATTTTCAACATCTTGCTTGTTTGTGTCAAGTACATTAATTATACCGAGTTTGGTAGAAATTGATTAAACGGTTACCCAGATACACATATGTAACCTTAAGTAGGCGGTGCCGCGCCCATTTTTTAAAAATTTGTTATAATCGTAATTCTTGCTAGGGAATTATTGCAAACGTCAATTTTGTGGGCACATGTTTATTGTCCGATTTCAAAACTGTTCAACTCTTTTCTATGTTGGACCAAGATCCAGAGCCAGAGCGATACCGTTGTGCGTGGGAATGTTTTGTACGTCTACAAAAATTTGAAACTTTTCCGGTGTTTAGAAAAAATTCATAACCATAATAAAAACATATGTACACTAGGCACACAAAATCTCCCGCGTACATGGAAATGAACAGCAGCAGAACATAAATTAAATGAAAACAGTTACTGCTAATTAGATATCGAAATTGGATTTTTGTAGATTTATCTTTTATGTATGTATGTATGCATATTACTGCTAATTAGATATCTTCATGATTTTCTACTTAAAAACTCGAAAATTAGCAGCTAATCTTAATAGTAAAAATCAATGAAAATTAAACAAATTGCATTAGGAAGTTTAAGGGAAAATCGGGCCATTTCAATGTAGGGCCGGGACACCGGGAGAAAAAGTCTAAAACTGGGACATGTCCCGGGAAACCGGGACGTCTGACAGTCCCATGCTAGCGTCGCACTCGATGGTTAGCGGCGCATAGACGATCTGTACGTGAAAATCGACAGGCGTCCCGACAGAAAGCATTTAATATTTTTTTTTAAGATATAAGAGACTCCGTCCTAGAAAAAATTGAGTTCTTTGGATAAAGTGTAGCGGATATTATAGTTTTTTCGATTATATTAATTTTAGGGGCGACTATGTAATAATTGTTTAAAAACTCAATTGTTATTAATATTTTACACATAGATGTAAATTAAAATACTAATTGCACGCAGTTATCTAGCGAATATTTCAACCTTTGAAATAAGAAAATAAGGGTACGATGTGATTTTTAGAACAAAAGATATTGAATTTTGAATACGGAAAAGCTCGGTTAAATGGCCGTAAATCATCAAAACTCAAAAGCTTCATATCTGAAAAAAGATTTTTTTTAATGAATTCGCGATACAGGTGTCGATTAAATTTCCGATAAAGTGCCAAAAAAGTGTATTGTATCTTTTAAACAACTGATTTTCTTTTTTGGAAAACAAATGTACTTTGCAGAAGCGCCTCAGATTCTGTATTCATGCACGGCTTTTGTTATTGGATCAACAATACACTGGATAATAGTGTATCACCAAATGTTGTGCCTTGGAAAATTAGTCCATTTTCAGATAAAGGTATTTACGCACATATAAATTTACAAATTTACATATGTTTTTAGTTTTAAATCAATTAAATAATATCTAGGCCAAGAGAAGAATCAGAGAAGTAGCAATGGAGCATCTAAATTTATATTTGGTGAGCTGGGTTTTAGTGTGCACAAACCGCCGAATAAAGAAGAGATTATAATCGGTGCACCAGGAGCATTTAATTGGGCAGGTAAGAAATATACAAATGTATGTATGTATTTTATACATACATTTACTTATGCCAGGGGAATACCCAAAAGTTTGTTTGGGGCCCCGAAATCTCCGCTTTCGTGCGGTGTATATGTGTATGGTCTCATATATGTCGGTGGATTTGGCATGTAGCTTCTTCTTCTTGTTTGAGGAAAATTTTCCGCGGTTGTCATCTCTAGAGCGGGCATGCTGAGTGTGGTTTTGGTATGACGGGAGAGGACTTAACTTCTCAATTGCCTACTCAGTTCAAAGTAGATCTTGTTGGCAAGGATGATTTTGATATGAATTTAAAGGACGACGCTATTATCGGTGTTAACAGTGGTTCCCAAATAAACGAAGTCTTCTACTTTTTGACGTGAACACCAAGGCGCGAAGTCGAGTGGCGAAGATTTTGGCAGTCTGTTTCAATTGCAGCTTTTCGAAGTTGACCTTTCCTTGCGCTGCTGGTCGCGACTTTTTTACTGCACAGAGGATTTTGCGTACCTTGGCTGCAACAAGATAGTTTTCCGAGTCGATGCGTGCCTACCGTCTATCACTACATTTCGTTCATAAATGAGTTAAAAATTTTAAAAGAAAATGCGAACATCGCGGCAATTTCCGATTCTAAATTTCTTGAATAAATAGAACTTAAATACTTTAAATACGAGTATACATATATGTGTATTTTTTCATAGGCACAACAATACATATTGATATGCTACGTCGAAGTCCTAAGATTACGGAACATGGTCCCAAATACTTAACGTATAAAGGATATGCCGTAGGATCAGGCAATTTCGAAAAAAATAATAGCCAGGAATTATATTACGTAGCTACATTGCCACGGGCTAATCAACTTTTGGGGCAAGTAAGTGTTATTAGTAGTGTTTTGATAATAGTAACATATATATTTAATTGAAAGTATAAATGTTTATTGATTTTGGAACGAATTTCCGTCATCACTGGTTAAGTTTGGTTTGGATACAAACCGGTTACGGCGTTGTGCCGTTTTCAGTATCATTTTTCGTTCTGATCGGTACGAGTTTTTGTCCTTAATTTAGGTTAATTTGACTTAAATAATGTGGATTTCGTCGATTATTGAATATTAATTAATTGAAAAACTAAAAGACTCACAGATCATGAGAGACACTGAATTGGTATCATTCGAGTTGAAAGGTCTATACCCATAGCAGAAACAATAGATATTCTCTTCAAAACACTGTAAGAGAAAACAGGAAACAGAGAAATTGCCGTTGAGATCACTACTACATTCAGAACGACATGTATAGGCAAATAAAATGGACATAAGCAACCCCAATCTACCGTCACAACTAGGAGTGACGTTCTACGTTAGATACGTTGATGACATCAAATGTCTTATATCAAAGAGAAACGTAGAAAAAAAATTGGAATACCTCAAAAAAACAGCAAAGCAACACAAAATTCACAATGGATCGATAAATAGAAGAAAAGCTAAATTATTTACACCTGACAATTAAAATAAGTAAGACACCAACAATCTGGAATATTAAATTTATACGAAGCCCACAGCAACCGACACAATAATCCATTCTTCGAACCATCCACAACAGCATGAAAAAGCCCCCTTTAGACAGCTAGTCAAGAGAATAGAGCGAATACCCTTAACAAAAGGAGGACACATCAAATAGCTAAATGCAATCTATGCCATAGCAGCGAATAATTGATACAAGAGAGATCTGGTAGAATAAATCCGAAGGAAATGCAAAAAGAAAAGGCCAAGCAAAGAAGAAAACAATGACGAAATTTGGCGGTATTAACCTATGCTGAAAAATCGGCCTACCAACTAGCAAAGCTATTCCAAAAACACACTCTTAGCACATCATTCAGGACAAGAGAGTACATATGACGGATACTACGGGACACCTAAAATCAGCAAGACCCATTGGATAAACAACGGGTATATGTATACGCTAACTTGCGCATGTCAGTACAGTTACATGGGGCAAACAGGACGTAAAATTAAAAACAAAACCCGCGAACATATACGAGACCATAACAAAAAGACAGAACACAACACCAGAGTCAAACTTTGCTAACCACATGTTTAACAATAAATGTTCACCAACGAAAATTAGAAAGGCAGCGATACTTCTTCAATGACTAAACATACTAGAAAATATGTAAATATGCCTACAAACCAAAACTTTTACCGGGAAAATAATAAACGAGCAAACAAATACAGCAACGGACGTCATAGTCGAACCACTAAAATTTATTTACGAAAAGAAAAATAACAACAAAACAATAAACATGGATATTCCAAACACGTCAGAAATTACAATCAGGACAAAAATCTTCGACTTTTACCTATGTGCAGGTAAAACCAAATAATAACATCATAACAAACGAAAATATCGAGATCGCGAAAGATAAACCCATTACATGCTTTTACAAAAGGGACACAACGGCATATCTAATATTAAATCATCGGACAAAAACAAATTACGTAAGTGAAATATACATACATGAAGGGCAAAAACTCGAACCCCACAGAACGAAAAATGACATTGCAGGTGGGGCAACGCCGAAACCAGTTTGTCTCCAAACCAAACTTGACGCTGTCGGAAAAATCGACCAAGGCCAAAATATGAATGTTTATTTATGAATGCAGGCACAAATATACAACGGAGATTATAAACAAATCTTAAACCTGGAAGGCAACCAGTATGGTGAATTTTTTGGTTATGCCGTACTCGTAGTCGATGTAAATGGCGATGGCTTAGATGACATTGTAATAGGTGCGCCATATCGCAAGGTTAATGGGATTTTCGAAGCGGGCGCAATTTATATGTATATAAATCAGGGAGTTATAGGTCAGGTAAGTACATACTATATGCACACGTCTATACATATGTACATATGTGTCTCTGCATTTTTAATCAGTTATTTTAATACATTGTATTAAATTGATTTTAATGATTTTCATTTTTCATTTATGATAATCAAGCGCTAAAATAGGAAAGAAACGAAATGATCGTATGTACATATATTATAATTATTACAAAGCACTGGAGGGGTGCTATATTCAACAAAAATTTCCGGAAAGACAAACTGTTAAGTACAAAGTGAAAAGGAAGTAAAAAACGGTACGGAGGCGACAAAAATAGAAGTTTCTTATACTTTGACTGCATATTAAGGAAAACTTTACATAAGAAGTGATGGCCAAGTGCCACATGTGTGATTTATTATAAACTGGTGTGATTATAATTAATAATCAATTTTTAATTTGCTGGAAAACACCGTGCGACAAAAATCAAAAAAATTCAAAACACAACAAGACAATCAATATACTCACAAAACTAGGGAACACATATAGTAAAACTGTGTTTTTAGTTTTTCTTTCTGACGTCAGGATTTCGTACAAAAGGACTTTGAAATTTCAAGGATGAAATTAATTCAATAAATTACTTAAAAATTTCTGTGCAATGTAGAATAACAGTATGGGTGCGAAATTAAGAATAAAGTGCTCTAGAATTAAAACTATATTTGTTTGGCTCACGAAGACCAACAGATTTTGCAAAATTCCCTCTTAAATATTTTCCTTTTTTAAGCTAATAAAGTTAGCAGGACGAAATTCGAGGGTATGGTGGTGTATTTAACAAATCAATTTTTAAAAAATAATTATTTAAAATTTTCAAGGATATTCACAGCCCAATAAAATTCTAACAACTGTTTTTGGGCTACTTGCGATCTAAGTGGTCAAAAAAACGGATTTTTGGAATTTTTTGAACTTCTGTATATACGAGTACATAGATATAGACGTGGAATATTGTCTTCGCCACAATTTTTATTTAAAACATTTTTTTTTTGACTAATTAAAAGGCGATATTTAAGCTTTCCTTTATTCTACTCAAAAAATTCCTAATTGCATCGTTATTTTACTACAAAAGTTAAAAAATGCGTTTTGTGATAGTTTTGATCCCAAATATCTCGAAAACTAGAGACAATTGAAAAAATTTAAGGACAGATTCTTAATATACGGAAAAAGTCTTATAGAAATCAACTCTCAAATGCTCTCCCACAAGATTTTGTTGGCCAGTGTTTTTTTTTTAAATCACACCACTTTCATCACTTCCAAAGGTACTATTTTCATTTCATTCAATATTATTTATGGAAACCATGTTAAAAAAACGCACCAAAGTACACTACCTCACAAGTGGAGTGGAAATTGTGCATATCATGGGGAGCACAACTTTTTGAATCGCTATTTCTCAGATATGTGATATGTGATCCTGAGCAAAAAAAGTGTCTTAACGTTTCTATAGATAATTGCATGGTTTACTTTTGTGTCTAACCGATTTCTATGATAAAGCTCACTGTTTGGCTGAAAAATGCCAAAAAGCTATTTATATGACCTTCGACCTTGAATAAATATTTCGCAAATGTGGGATCGATGGGGACTTTTCACATTTAATTTATAATAGAGTTCCCAACATTTTCAGCTTTATGCGAATTATCGCAACCTTGAATGTCTGACTTGGCCGGGCTAAGTTATGTATTACTTCTGTATGTATATGTACAGCACCCTGCGTCTACATAAATATTTTTATCATTCCAGTTCAAGAACTCGATTATAGAGTCGCCTTTCCTCAATCGAGGACACTTTGGGACAACGCTCAGCAGCCTAGGTGACATCAATGGAGATGGTTACAATGGTAAGTGAATCTTTAAAATGAACAAATATATACTCGTACATATATAATTGCAAAAACAATTGTTAGACGTAGCCATTGGTGCGCCCTTTGCCGATGTTGGTGGTGCTGTAGCCATATATTTTGGCGGTCCAACCGGACTAGCTGACCAGCCAAGACAGATTTTGAATGTAGATGACCAATACGTGGGTAGTATGTTTGGACATGGTCTCTCCAAAGGTGTTGACATAGATATGAATGGCTACAATGATTTGGCTATTGGTGCGCCAAATGCAGATGCAGTCTTTGTTTATCATGCCTATCCAGTGGTGAAAATTAATGCAACCATACGACCTTTGCAACATCTAATTCGCGCAAGTGCAACAAGTCTTCAGTATGAAATCTGCTACAGTATTTTAACAAATTCCACCAAGAATCAGACGCGAGAAATTGTATTGGATTTGACTCTCGATGCAAAAGCGAAGCGGGTCAATAGCATTAGTTTTGGAAACAATAAAATATTTACAGCGAGCCGACTACCAAAATGTGCTATTTACAATGATTCACTCAAATACGATTATCTCTATGAATTTGTGCCGATAGATTTGGAACTTTCATATCGATTAAATCATGATGCGAAGTCGTTCAGTGGTTCAGGTACATACGTGTAAAATTATACGTTTATTCATATGCATGTATGTAATGTAAAAATTTGTTTCCTTCAATTATCAGAATTTTGTAAGAAATGCGCTATTACTGATCCTCTTTGGCCGAGTTCGACTAAAGCGAGTATTCAATTTATGCACAATTCTGTCGACTTGAAGCTGGAAAGCGCGAACGTGCCGTAAGTAATATCTAAATTTGTATAGATGATTGATATGTATATAAAGTCGATACATGTACAATGTATCTCTTAACAGTTATGACAGCAAATGAAGAAGGAGGTAAGATTTACCGCCTAATTCTCCCACACTGACAAAACTCATCGCAATGACTATTGACACAAATATGACAATTGCAGTGTTTTGATATTCGCAGCGAAGTTCAAAATCTCGAATCATGCAATTTCGGGGAGCACGGGTTATTTTTACCCCTTTGCAGCTCTGGATGCTGCTTGCAAAACTGCTGCTCCTGCGTCGGCTCATATTTTACACATCTAAAATATTTATAAATATTAAAAATAGAAGAATTTACCTACTTCATACAGATACTCACTTTTCTGTGTGTTTCGCCACTCGTCTTTTTCGAAAATATTAACGTTGCGCAGTTGCTTTTACAAAACTGAACTTTTCACCTTGGATGGTGAGTTGACAAAAGTTTTTGCTTGCCATTTTTGGTTAGGAATGCCATTGTGTAATGCCAATGACAAAATCACGACAAAAAAGTATATTTAATTGTCACACCATCGCAAAGCAGGAAGGGGGCGGTTACTTTGACTAGATTGAGTTGGTTCCGATTGAATACATAATGTAACAGTTTTTGCCTGAATGTATATGTATAAATCAGGACGAATTTTTAGATTCCTTTCTTGCAAGCACACAACTACTAACGACGACTTACTTTAACAGCTTTAAGTCTGTTTTGTAATCGAAGAAGACGTAGTTACTACGGACGTTCCATTGACCAGTATCCCATAATACCAGCATGGTCGTTCAAGGAACTTGTACATTAAGTACACCTCTTACGGCAGACAAAATAGGAGTATCTCACATTTCGGTCGCTTGTTAACTGGCAGCCAGTCTGCTGCCAAGTGAAGTCAAGTCCTTTTCCACCTGGTATTTCCAATGCAGAGGAGGCCTCCCTCTTCCCCTGCTACCACCAGCATGTTTGGAGTCGAATACTTTTCTTTCCTTCTGTGTCAATTTGAACGACATGACCAGGCCAGTGCAGAAGCTGTTTTTTAATTCGCTGCACAATGTATATGTCGTTGTAAAGCTTGTACAGCTCATCGTTTCATCGTCTGCGGTACTAGCCTTCGCCAACACGTAAAGACCCTTAAATCTTTCGTAGAGTCTTTCTCTCGAATACTCCAAGGGCCGCCTCATCGGATGTTGTCATTGTCCATGCTTCTGCGCCATATACCAGCACGGGCATGATGAGTAACTTATAGAGCGTGGTTTTCGTACGACGGGAGAGGACTTTAGTTCTGAATTGCCTACTCAGTCCAAAGTAGCACTTGTTGGCAAGAGTGATTCTCCGTTGGATTTCAAGGCTGACATTATTATCGGTTTAATGCTGGTTCCCAAATAAACGAAGTTCTCTTCTTCTTCTTCTTGTTCTTTATTGGCGCTGTAACCGCCTAAGCGATTTTGGCCGAGTCCAAAACAGCACGCCAGTCATTTCTCTTCTGTGCCAACTGACGCTAATTGGAAATGCCAAGTGAAGCCAAGTCCTTCTCCACCTGGTCTTTCCATCGCAGAGGAGGCCTTCCTCTTCCTCTATTACCAGCATCGCGACCCGAGTTGAATACTTTCAGAGGAGGAGCGTTTCTGTCCATTCGAACGAAATGACCTAGCCAGCGGAGCCGCTGTATCTTAAATCGCTGCACTATGTCTACATCGTTGTAAAGCTCATACAGCTCATCGTTAAATCGTCTGCGGTACTCGCCATTGCCAACGCGCAAAGGCCCGTAAATCTTTCGCAGAATCTTTCTCTCGAAAACTCCAAGAGCCGCTACATCAGATGTTTTCATTGTCCATGCCACCGCGCCATACACCAGCACAGGCAAGATGAGTGACTTATAGAGTGTGAAGTTCTCTACTGTTTCGAAATTATAACTGTCAACAGTGACGTGGGTGCCGAGGCGCGAATACGCTGACTGATTGTATGATTACAGGAGATAGTTCGTCTTGTCCTCGTTTACCACCAAACCCAATCTCTTTGCTTCCTTATCCAACTTGGAAAAGGCAGAACATACCTCGTGTTTCTAGATACCGATGATGTCGATGTCATCAGCATGAGCCAGCAATTGCACGCTCTTGTAGTAAATTGTTCCACAGCGGTTAAGTTTTGCAGCTCTTATTATCTTCTTGAGCATCAGATTAAAGAAATCACAGGAGAGGGAATCGCCCTATCTGAAACCTCAATTGGTATCAAATGGCTCGGAGAGGTCCTTTCCAATTCTGACGTTTTACATAACCGTATTATTTTCGCGGGGATACCAAATTCAGACATCGCGGCGTATAGACAAGTCCTTTTCGTACAATCGAAAGCGGCTTTGAAATCGGCAAAGAGATGGTGTGTGTCGATTCTATTTTCGCGAGTCTTTTCCAATATTTGGCGTGTGGTGAATACCTTTCTGCTATTAGATAAGCTTCATTTCAGCACATTTGTCGAATAAATCGCTTAAAATACTGAATTCTTTAAAGAGTGTTGAAGGGTCATACGAAACTTGTGTGTTCTATATTTGGAATCATAGGGACGTATTTATAGTCAACATTAAGTAGGTTCTTACAGTAAGTTGTAGCTTTTTGACAGATAACGCATTAAAATTATGTCAAAAAGCTACAATTAACTTCAAGTGCCAACTTAATTTTGACTATGAATACGCCTCATAGTTTTGTATGCTTCTATTAAACAAATTAACAACATAACCAGAGTATTCATCTAAGCGCGTAAATGCCTCGTAACTGTGAAACCTCGTAAATAAACCGATTTCCCATACAAAATAAAGTAAGGTTACAAGTTTACGTGGTTACGAGGCATTCATTCACGCGTTTAGATGAATTGCTTAAATGTATGTACAACATTTTTTACGTTTATTTTTAAAGTTCCGAAATTATACTGGGCGCAACAAAAATTCTACCCATCAAATATCTCATTACCAATGCGGGAGAGGCGGCCTACAATACACTATTGACTGTTAAATCGACCTTAAATGTGCCTTTTGCCAAATTGCCACCTGAATGTGTTGGAGAATTCGATATAGAATGGAAAGTTGTGTGCAGCATTGCTAAGCGACGAGCATTTACCGACAGCGGGGTAGTAGAACTGAGCTTTGATTTGAGTAATGTTGTGAGTGCCACTGAAATGGATATAGATGCACTCGTGTCCAGCACTGGCGAAGAGAAAACACCTAAAAATAATCTTTTATCTAATACAGTAAAATTGATTACGAAAGCAGAAATTTGGATAGTCGAGTGAGTCTTTGATTGCATCGAAAGCACGATACATTTTTAATTTTTTATCTTTTGTTCATTTCCCCTTTAGAAATTCAAAGTCTTCGACCAATAATATCGTAGACATTACGAGCGAGAAGCAAAATATTTCCATTTCGACGAGCTTTGAGGCGAGTTGATATATTTGTATAATCTATTTATTCTTCACAGTATGTAATTTTTTTTTTAATGCACCTACTACTTTTATTTCGATTTCCATTACAGATAAAAAATAACGGTCCAAGTCCATTGAATCTCTTCCACTTAATCACCGAATTTCCTATCGGATATAACGACAATAAAGGGGTTGACCAATATTTTGTCAGTAACATCTCTGCTCAATTGCATATCAAGAACTTTTTATACCCTCCATTAGTATTTGAAACATCGCCGCCTCTATCTCCGCCAACATTAAATTCCACCGAAATATTGAACAAAAGTGGCCTAACAGAAAATCGCACGATATTCCTGAGTTGCCAGTCAACCGAAGAATCCAATGTGAAAATGTTATGTGCTTTGAATGATTTGTCGTTGTCATGTGGACTACCACCCGGACAAAATATAACGCTGGAATTAAGCTACGATATCCAATGGGCAAACGCTGAAAGCTTGTTGGTGAACAATGCGGAAAACTTGGCCCATGTACCTATGGTGAATTTGAAATCTAGTGGGTAGGTATTAGATTTTGTAATTATAAATGATTATGTCGATATACATACATATAGACGGCTTATATTCAATACACGCTATCTGAAATTTTCAAAAAATAAATAGATTCTGTTATTAAAATCCACCTAAGACTTAACTGTCATCGATGGTGTAAGCGCTGACCCTTTATGTCACTTGTTAAAAGAATTCAGTATTGATTTGCAAAATTAAAATTACCATCAGTGGTGACAGTTAAGTTCTAGATGGATTTTAACATCAGAAAGTAGTTTTTGAAAAAATTGCAGATGGACGATGTTGAACATAAACCTTCGATATCTATATATGTATGTAAGTATTTATGTACATATGTATTCATAATGTCGGCAATGCAAGTGTTATCCAAAATTACTGCAACTTGAAATTTCCTATGAATGTTTGATAGGTTAGATTCGGTCATTTTGTCCTTCAGTGAGGAGAAGAAAGCAGTTACAAGTTAGCTGAGTCACAATCTTCCGAAAGCTGAACGGTGACTCAGAAGATGTTCGAATGTGCCATTGGAGTTACCTTCGTCACATGCCTAGCATTCTTCACTCTGTGTCAGTCTTAACTTAAACGCATGAGATCAAGGCGAATTCATATAAGGTGGTGTTATGGAGCAGCGCCTCGATTGTACTTAATGTCAAAATCATGTATTTGTTTTACATTTGTTGTAATTCTTATTTTTTATTAATTTATATTTTTGTACTCCTGCTACCAACTTATATGAATCCGCCTTACGTGCGGTGACTTGAGACAGTGTCCCGTAATTACCCAAACTAGTGCCTTAAGTGGATGGTTCCGTGCGCAGAAGTCCACGTAAGTGGGGAAAGCTTTTGACTGCCATCCACCTGGGGATGACCAGAGGTGATTCTTGTGCGTACAGTTCAAATCGCAGCCCACAACATCCGAGAAGGCGTAAAACACCACGTG
>JAPVRG010078138.1:0-10279 GCA_029783565.1 Rhagoletis cerasi
AAAGACCAGGTGGAGAAGGACTTGGCTTCACTTGGCATTTCCAATTGGCGTCAGTTGGCACAGAAGCGAAACAACTGGCGTGCTTTGTTGGACTCGGCCAAAATCGCTTAAGCGGTTTCAGCGCCAAACAAGAAGAAGAAGAAGAGTGAAGCGGAAAGTGCTATAGGTAGAGATCTAGACTTTATTATTCAATGCTACTGATTTGTATGCCACCATTACCTTTGCTATAAAGATACTACAATGTTGAGTTACCTGAGGCTGCGATCTTAACTGATGGCTTCAAAACTGACACAGGGTCATGAACCGGAGTCTACTTATATCGAAGTTAGTAGGGATAAGCTTCACTCCTCTTTTGGGGGATATATCTGGCCATCCTAAAGGGCATTGGTTACGTGGTGGAATCTAGGTTGGAAGTTAAGATGTTACATGGCTGTAGTTACAGAAAAGCTGAATGCAATGCCTTCAAGGCCTTCAAGGCCAGCCCTTTAACTACTAAAAAAAAATAACAGTAGTTAGGAAATGCTAAATAATGCTGTGAAACATAACGAAGCTATTTTACTCGAGGTGCCAGGTCACCAAGGAGTGGTTACTGGTAATGAGATATCTGACCATTTGGCTAAAAAGGGCTCAGATGAAGTATTCCTTGATCCGCAATCAGTTATGGCACCCCCACTTAAGTTCATGTCAATAAATTGGGTGTATATTTCACTCAGCAACGACTGGGAGGCGCCAAGGAGCTATAGGTAAGCAAAACAAATGTTGCCCTCAATCTCGAGAAGGTCTAGCTAGATATTTGCTTTCATTGAGCAGATAGGACGGCAGATAACTTGTGGCAGGGCCGACTGGGCACTTATCGTGACAAAAAAATCTTACTGTGATCGGCATACATACATATGTGACAACCACATTCGTTCTTTCTGCCTTAAAGGTGGAACCCGTTTTTTGTGCTTCTGCACCTCCTTTGCAAGGATTAGCTCTGAAACTTTTAATCGCGGTGTGCTGAGATGCGAACAACTGAGCTGTACTGCACTACCAAATTCGAGTATTTAATTGCATAAGTGCTTGTGATTTTCTGTGGTTTTTGGCACTATAACTTACAAATTGTTTTGTTGCTATTACAAACGTTTTTATATTAAAACCTCAAAAATGTTCGATTACTCGACCACCGAGTATTCTTTTGAAAATTTACCTTGAGCACTTTGCAAAGCAGCCAATATTTATGCTTTAAGCACATCTTTTGTTTTTTGCAATTTTGTTGACTGATAGCGCTTCCTTTTTGTTGCGGTTTTCTTAACCAACATATGTATGTATGTATATGCTTCTCCATCCATAGCTATTTGTGTACAGAAAAGAAAACGTTTCATATGCATACGTTTTTCAAAGTAAATATTTCTTAATTAATTTTAAAAATACCCGTGGCTTTAAGTGAAAACAACTGTGAAACCACTTCAAACACCAAGGTTGCTAACCAATACACAAATATATACAAATATATGTATGTGGCTCCAATACAATGAGTGCTTTGTTTGGTGTAGTTCAAACAGTAATTCTTGTGTGGCAAGTGTTTGTGTGCTGGAATACCTGCATGTATGTATTTGTATGAGTATCTCAAAAAGGTGTTAATTAAAGATTTTGTTTATTTTTCGCTTACTCTGCACCTTATTTATTTTGGTACTTGTGTGTTCGTTTTTGTTTTTTATTCTTCAATTTTAATTGGACATTAATGTTGATTGTGCAATAACAGAATGATCTTTGTTTTTTTCTTTTACTTGTGGTCAACTGTTATTCAAGTCACGCTCTTTGCTTGCTTTGTGGGTTTTATTTGATTACTATTTTTAATTAGTTTTTGGTGCCGCAATTGTACTTATTTGGCTAATTCATTCTTAATAGATGTTTACAGATAAGTTTTTTTGAGTGAGGTGCTGTAAGCCATTGAAGTATTACGTAATGGAATTCACCATATAATTTCAATCAAATAAAATTTAATTCATAGACAAATACTGCTTTTTGAGTAATTTGGACAAAATATACATACAAATTCAAATCAAGACCAGAAAACTAAAAAGTAGTATACAAAATGCTTGAAACGGTTTCTCATTCAATAAATTTTTGAATTCGTTCGCTTCTATCCAGAACCCAACTGTTGTACTAAGATTGGTCCATTTTTATTTGTTATTTAAAAGTTTTCGCCATTGATCTTCAATCATTGTTACCTCATTTGAGGTATAATTAGTTTTTTCATTCAATACTCATGGATTCATACAATTCATCGAATTGCTATAAAAAATATACAGACATGTGTATATTAACAAAGGCTATTTCAAAAATCAAAAATGGCTGGAAAAATGCTTAGAAATTTCTAGGCCAGGAAATAAAACAAAAAGAGTAAACTGGCAATACTGTTTTCCAGGCGTATAAATATATATACTGCGACGACCAGAGAGAGCTTATAACTGTGTGGGGTTGCACAAATCTGTCACGATCAAAGCTTACCCCACGTGAAAGGTCTCTTAAAGCTTTTTATAGATTTTTATACACCTATGTACGTACACAGTAAAAGCTTTCTTTAATCGTCGTGGATATAAAGTATATAGAAAGCTTTAAAAAACTTAACTGGTCGTTACTACAATAAATTGTTCAGAAAGCTTAACACGTACATACGCCCCTTAAGTGGACAACTGCGGTGTACATGATTAAAAAACCTTAACGAATAATCAAGAAAGTTCTCAAAAACGTATAGCTCATTAACTTTTGGGGTCAGAGCTTTCAGAAAAAAGTTGAAATCTTTCCACCAATTAGGTTATAAATTCAAAGCTTTTCGAAAAAAGTAAAATAAATGCCTTGAAGGATTTACCACTGTTTCCAGAGAATTATAAATATATTGGAATTTTATCAAATTCACTTTACAGAAAAATTTAGTTAAATATGTGCATCCTTCATTAGAAATTATAAAGACTTATTTGTTAACTGAACTGCAATCACTAAACATTTTCAAGCATTCCCTTTTTATTGCTTTAAATAAAATGCCTACAATTGTAAGATTCTAAATTTCTAAGAATTAGAATAATTTTTCCTGGATCTCTCCAAAACTGATTAATTTTAACTTCTTTTGAATAATTTTGTAAAAAATTTAAGAAATTAGCTAAAGGTCAAATCCGAAGAAATACTAAAAAGCTCCCGAGAGTGTTCCATCGAATATAAAAACCAAATAAGTAAATTTTTAGTACAACTACACCAAAGAAAACTAATAAAGAAATTGTTTCATATTAAAAGCTCAATTGTTGAAGTTTTCGAGTAGATAAAAAATGCTTTTAAAAGCATAAGAGTTTCAAAAAGCTTCATTTAAAAAATTCCACCAAGCTTTCATCCATTTAAGGCTTCATAGGCGTGTCAAGATTTTTTAAGATTTCTGCTTTCGGCCTTAGGAATAAAATGAAAGCTTAAAACGATTTTCGCTTACTAAAAAATTGCTCACTTTTTTCTGCCAATTTCACTTAAATGAATGTATACTCGTACAAATTGAAGATCTTAATTAAATAAATAAAAACTAACAACAAGATAATTTATACCTAAGTCTCAAGCTCATAACTAAATTTCAATTATGAAAATGTTTGCAAATAATTGCTAAGCAGCCGAAAAGTTCCGCAAAAAAGCTTAGTTTTCTCCCCAATTTTCTTTCATGACGCACAAGTTGAAAAAATATTATTTTCTTTAAAGTTTAAGAAAAGCTCCAAAAACTTTTTACGCAATGAGCTTGTTGATAAGTATGTATGCAGAATGAAAGTTCAAAACAAATTTCGTTCAATAAAAACTACTCACATTTTTCAGTAAACTCTGCCAAAATAAGAATCTACGCTCTTACACTCTGAAAAGCTCAAAAGCGAGCGCAGCTCAAAACTTTCAAAATGGCTACTTTTTGCGAAGATACATTTTTGGTTCAATTTTTTTATTCGCATTAAAGTTAACAGCTTCACACCGAAAAGCTTATAAACTCTAGAAGCTTTGAAAAAAAGCCAGGAACCGTAACGGCTATGATCTTTATAATAAAACTCATAATTTAACCGTTAAAATTTGATTTCTATTTTTTCGATCAAATTTAGCCGTTATTTTATGATTTTTTTTCGGTCAACAAATAATAGTTATTTTTAATTTTTATTTTTTCGATCATAAAAGATTTAAATCGGTCCTTTATAACGGTTAAAAATTATCGAAAAAAATAAAAATCAAAAATAACGTTTATTTTTTGATCGAAAAAATAAAAATCAAACAAAAACGGTTATTTTTTGATCGAAAAATAAAAATTATGATCATGAAAAAAACTTCAAAAAGCAATCAATAAAGTTATAGACACAAGGTGGTGACTTCATAAGCAGGCATGCTAAGCTTTTTTATACTTTCTAGGAACTTTATACAGCTGGGCTCTGAGTAAACACTCTTTCTGTCCAAATTTGTCTTACAAAGCTGTACAAAGTTTTGCGCCAGTGTTGGCCGCCAAAGGCTTTAATTTTCTGCCAGCCGTATACAAATTGTACAAAGAGCTTTTAATAGCTTGGGCCAACTATGAAATTGCCAATTCCAATGCTTCAGACCAATGAACTTTTGATCTTCAGCTAAGTGAATTCATGAAAAAAGCTCTGAAAATATTAACTTTTTGAAATCGATCCAATTGACTATGACTATTTTAGTTTTTGCTTAAAATTAAAAGCTTAAAACAAATAAGACAACAACATAATACTATCACAAATCTGCTAGTTAAATAATTTTCCAACAGCTTGCAGTAAAAATACACATGCATTCCACCAATTTCGAAAGCTTTATGCGCTTTCAGCGAAAGCTTTTTCCAGTTATGATGTTCCAGTCGCATTGCCATAAAATCAATCATTGCCGCGCATAAAAGTAAAAATAGATTCCAAATATGTAGAAGGCGTCAGAAAAAGATATTAAAAGAGTACCAAAAGTGACCGAAAGCGTCGAAATAAAAATGTGAGCGAAAATATTTAATTGCCAGTGCAAATGCTTGATTGAGTTGAATTGAATTGCTATAAAAAAGCAAAAAACTTTCGTGTAATTTCGAAAATTAGAAGCGGATGTGGGTAAGCGCCTAGCAAAATTTAATGTGCGTAAAAGTGACTTGTATATCTTAAAAGATTTTTTTTTTTTCAGTGGTTTTTGCCTTGTTTGTGCGTGTGTATGATTTTTTTTTTGTAATGCCATTTTTGAAAGGTGTCTGTTGTATTCATTTCATTTCATAGTATGCAGTTATGAGTAATTTAGCCTCACTGTTCCTTGGCTAATGAAAACAAAACCATGCTGAAGTGAGTTTTTAACGCATCTCTCAACGACCGCTTACAGTGTTTAAAGAAATTAATCATACAGTGACCCATATTTCACTTTTTTACAAGGTGTAATATTGTCTACCTTCTCCACTGCTCATGGCAAGTGACCTGCCACAAGCTGCGTGCTAAATAAATGAACTGTGAAATGAGACAAATGCGTAGAGTGTATGAAATTACACTTATATACTTACATATGTATATATGTATGTGCGAGTTTAAATGCGTAGTTTAGAAAATATTAACAAATCGGTCAAAGAACAAACTGAAATGGCATGTGAATCTTGAGGTGCTGTAATTAATGACTGTTGTCCTCTTATTTTACGAATAAATATATATAAAAAAAAGAGGATAGTGTTCTTTGCGGCGTCTAGAATTATAATTAGCAACGAAGAAGAGTCAAAAGTGGAGACCTGAAAAAATATCTAGCAATTAAAAGCATATGGCATTATTATGCGCATAAAAAAATAAAGAACAACTCTATACAAATGTATGTATTTGGGTAAAACACTAACCCAGAGCGAAAGCTTATAAAAATTCTTCTGTAAAATTCATTATTTAAATATTTAAATAAATTTTGGCTAACAGAAATTAATGAATTTTTAATGCTGGTACTAATTTGCGCATAATTTGCTTTCAACTTGAAGCATTTTTTTTTTATATACTTCAGAATTGCGGTCATCTGTTACTGCCTACCCTCCGAATCCAAAACGGCCGCTTGCCTATGCAGCAATAAATTATTATTTGAATATTTTTTCTCGCGCGAGCTTTTACAATTTGTCAAGCTTAACTTAGATTAATCAACGATAAAAGCAATTCGAGTGGGCGTTAAAGTTAAATTTTCGCTACAATAAATTGATTTTTATGCATTTTGCTTACTATTTGCTATTCTCGCTATTTTTATTATTCTTTCTACTCGCCGCCAAAGAAAAGCTTATTGCCGTCGCAATCACTTCTTAAGCCTTGCCAATGAGTCACGCTTGTTTGCTGGCAATGAAACGGTACTAGCCAATTTGGCACCCACACCTTGGCGAATTTTAAATAAAATTTCAATTGATTTTTTACGCTTGTTGCAGTTTGCTATTCGCCGCAGGTTTAAATATTTTTAAGCATGATTTATGAAATGAATTAATTTCGTCTGAAGAAAAAAGTATGTAACAAATTAATTATTGATTAGATAAAAGATGAAAAATCACTTCAAAGTCAAATGCCTTAAAAAGTGACGGAATACAAAAAAGACAATGAAATAATGAATACCGAAGAGCTTTTTTCAGGCTTTTCTCTTTGGAGGAAACATATTTCCAGCTTAAGACTAAATTAAATTTTCTGTCCTGGATCTTTTCAAAATTAACACAGCAGACCTTTTGTATACTTTCCATAAACGGATTCGTGTAGGCACAAAAATGAAGATAAACCCTAGAAAAATGCAAAAATGGCAAAAGCTGGAAGCTCATCAAACACCAATAATGTAAAGATTTTTATAATGAATTTCGTTTCCTGAAAAGCTTTTTATTTTCTTTAAACTTTCATAACGTAAGCTCTTTAAACTTTCTTTTAATAAGTATTACAACTCACGCACGAGTAAAAGATCATCGAGGTTGGTAGTCACTGATTCTCTAAATTCTTGAATTACAATGTATTGCAATGACGACCAGTGAAAATTTTTACCCAGTGCACGTCTATATCAGTCGCGATCCAAACCAATCTCGGAAGAGAAGCTTTTAAAATATTTATATCAGCATGCCCAGATTAAAAGCTATCTTTTTACTTTGTGTCCATATAAAATCTATAGAAAGCTTAAAGTAGCTTTTAACGCGGAAAATCGGTCGTGACTGCAGAAAGCTTACAAAAGCGCTGTCTGCGGTACACGTTTTGGGCGGCACTGATATGGAAGAATTATATTGATTTTTCAAGTGGCTTTTAGCTCTAAAAAACTTAATGTACTTTATAAGCTTTCAAAAAAAAAAAGAGCAGAAAAGGCGCAAAGCTTTACATACTTTAGAAATATAATGCTGGCACAGAAAAAGCACAGAGCTTTTAAGCACATTATTAATTAAACATTTAATTAATTTGCTTTAATCTAAAGCTTAAAGCTTTTAAAATAATAAAAATAAAACATGAAATGTCTTAGCTCAAGAATTTTAGAGCGGCGACAGAGAGAGCTTTTACTTTTACTTCTACGCGTTTTAGAAAAAGACGTAAGCTCTTAAGCTTTTCGCTTCTTGAAATAAGAAATCTCAAACAAAGCTTTTAAAACTACACAATTATTAAAATTTCTTACACCATCAAATGCATGCCCAGTTTTGATACAAGGTTTTAAAAGTGAAAGCTCTTGTCTCAACATATGTAGCTTTTAAAAATGTTTTGTGACACAAACTAAAAGTTTTTAAGGAAAAATAAATACTTAACCTTCGTGTGAATTAGAATCAGGCGGCTTTACGTTTTGCTCAAATACCTTCCATACCAGCCACAATGTTCCGAAGAAATCCTTGATCAAATTTGATTTCCACACTCTCAAATTTTCCAACTTCTTTTACCTTTTTTAAATTAAATACATATGTATGCATTTCCAAATTTATTATCTATACTTCGTACATTTTAAATGAAGGAAAATTTAAAGTCAATGTCAAGATAAAAATGGTAAGATAAGCCAAGCCTGCTTTTGGCCTCACGATTTACAAGGAAACAAAAACAATGCGAAGCGAATAGCACTTTTGTTTTAAATGAATTTCCTTTTTTTGGTAAACGCAAGTAACTATTTTGTTGGCAGCACTTTTAATTGTCCACAACACTATATTCGTGAAACGAATAATGCAGGAAACCGTAAGCAAAAGAAAAGTGAATAAAGAGCAAAATGAGTCAGCGATACAAAAAAGTGAAAATGCACAAAATAAGAATATGTATGTACATATGTACTTACTTACTTTGCCTAGCATTAGGGTTATCACACAGCTTGCTGACCTCCATGCTCATTTGTGTCAAACTCTGAACCCGCTCACTCACCGCGATGGCCAAAAGGCAGCTGTCAAATGTCAATTGCGGTTAGGTGGCTTCCGCTACTAAGTTTAAGCTAAAAAAAAACAAAAACAAGGGAATTAATTTAAGCACACATACATATGTTTTATATTTACGTCAACCGTTAATTTTCTGGTTTTACTGCACGCTTTCGATTGTCATTTCGTGTGTCGTCTTTGGGTCAATTACACTTCACGCCATATGGCCATCGGCGTTACGTATGACTAATTGTTTTAGCTGAATTGTGTTGAGCCGATGGCATTAAAAAGTGAAAGCATTGTCGTCAGAAGCTTTCAACGCATTTTGTCACATTACAAACGAGGTGTAAATTACCTGCTCTAATTTGATGAATATTAAGATACATATGTATGTAGTGCGGATCTTCAAAGCTCGTTAAGTTCAGTAGGCAAAGGTTGAACGAAATTTATTGCGAAAATTTCAATATGCTTATGTATACATGTATAGGAAGCGCTCGCTCTGGGTATCACCGAGAACGCAAGTGTTTTTATTCGATGGGATCACCTGCTCCAAGACACTGATGTAAGTACAAAGGACATATTTGCTCCACTAGAAGCAACATTAGAGTTCACACAGAGCATTAAAGAAGTTAACACTTGAAATTTGTTGTAATTTAGAACCGCTTTACATAGTCTGAAGTTGCGTAATGATATGAACACGTAATTTAAAACCACTGAAATGATTTCACGTCCTGTTTCTTATATTTTTCAAAACCCTGTGATGCTTCTATAATCTGGGTTCTTACCCACTCAATAATTAAAAGTCGCTAGGAAGACGAACTGAGACTCCAAAATAGCTCCATCCCACATGAGCAAACGTTGAACCTGCCTTCGCCAGTTCGTCGTCGATTTCATCTCCTTCGATTGCGCAGTGTCCTTGCACCAATACAAAAAGTTGCCATGTTTCTCGCTGCCAAGAGTTGAAGAGTGTCAAAACACTCCTTGACGATCCTGAAGGTAATTATTCTATCGGATAGAAATTCGTGAGGTTGCTAACAACTGAGCCATCTATCCATTGAAATAGAGTGTCAGTACATAAGCACTCACATCTGATCTGCCCTCAACAGCAGCAAGTTGGGTGAATCCATTTACCTACAGCTCTCAGTTTAAATTTTTGACCTAAAAATTTCTACCGAAACAGATTTCTCTAAGCATGGAGGAGGAAACCCCACATGTTTTCAATCCTGGTATTTTACCCAAAATACCTTTCTGCAATGCAGCTTTATTAAGTTTTCATTAAACCTGTGACCGAGCGTAAAGCCAAACTTTCAAGACTACGAAGCGTTTAACGACAATCGAACGCTATATCCATTAAATTTACTCAACGTTTAGGCCCCATATCCAACCAAAAAGTCTTCTAGAGGTCCACATTTCTGGAGTGGCGTTATTAAGATTTTTGTCTAAATAAGAATTCCAACGTAGTCTCTCCTCAAAGGTGATAACAAGATATTTGAATTCGTAAGAGTATTCAAGCAATGTCTCTCCAAGTAACTAACTATGGTTCGGTTTATACATTCTTGTGAAGGGTAGAAGCATAGCTTTCAGTATGCCGTCACTGACACACGAATTTGATACCGCATATAGAGATATACTCACAACGTGTAACAGGCTAACCTAATATTCGCGGCTTGCGTTCTGGTAAGCACGCCGTCTAATTTGTTTATTTGCGTCACCCGAAATTGGCTTGCTTGCGTTTGCATTTGATCAGTGTTGCCGCGAGCTCGAAAAAAATTGTATCAATATCCAAGCAAAAAAGTATTAAAAAGAATCAAATAAAATGTTACCATTTAATACATAGTTACCAAATTAAAAGCTTTTTAAAGATAATTTCTTTTAACAAAAACGGAAGATGCAGTAAGAAAAAAGTAAAATGTTTTTTTTTCAAACAGTCATGTTGGGGTTTTCCATGTTAGG
>JAPVRG010078167.1:0-22969 GCA_029783565.1 Rhagoletis cerasi
CATCGGTCTGCTGACAGGCCATGTTGCCTTTGGAAGGCATGCGGAAAGGTTAGGAGTTCCCCACAACGACTTCTGCAGGAGCTGCAAAGATGAAGAAGAGCCAGAAACCATTCGGCACCTGTTATGCGAATGCCCCGCACTTTGCAAAAGAAGAAGAAAATTCTTCTAACCTAACCTAACCTTCTGTGGTAAACCTGGGGCTACCCCCCAGGGATGTGCCCGGGTATAAAACATTTATTGTAATCAATAGTGATGTCCCTCAAAAACGAAAAGCACTCGACACTGTAGACGCCATATAAAGAAAACTGAATTATTACCAAACATAAATAGAGTGGCAGCATTTTACGCCATTTTGGATTTTCTCGTTTCAGTTCGCAAACATTGTTCACTTTTTTAATAACGAAATCAACCATATTTTGTTGTAATTAATATGTTTTTGTTTAATAATTGTGTTACAAAATATATTTTATTAGTGTTTCAAAAGTGAAAATTAGTGATTTAGTGAATTTTTGATCTTGCAACTGCTCATATAAAAGCGCAATATTTAAGAAAAGTTTTTTGTTAATAACTTTTGAATGGTTAATAATATTAACCTTGCGCCTCCGAAATGCTGATGCAGGGGCCAAAACCCGTCGATTGGCACCCCTCCCGATATTTTCCGACCTTTCTTAGCAGTTGTCCCCTAAACTAGAGAATTGCCGAGCGTTCATGCTATCGAATTTAATAAATGTACATTTACTCAAGCTCGAAATCTTATAGCTGAAGCACAACACCGGCGAACGGCAGATTTTTCACTGCGAATGTTCGCCGTAAAAATTAAAACACACTGACCAATATGAGAACGCGCACAACCAAAGCAAACGGCGAAGTTCGCTCGACGACCGTTCGCGACGATAGATTTATTTCTGTATATATACGCGAAAAAAGCAGTGTTGCCACTTTTTCTCATTAAACCATGTTCGAATCGTGGTATTTTTCGAAGAATGCAGAGTTGCTTTAAGCATTTAGATGACGAATTTTGTATGGAAAAATGTACATTTAGAGTAGCATTTAGAGCTAAATGTGCATTTACGCGTATACAAAAACATGCCATTACTCTCCACTTTCTGATTTACGAATGACTTTTCTGTGCGCTGTAAACTCACGCTTATATACCTGCGCTTTCACTTATGGCAACTATCGAAGGTTCTCGTTATCAATAATTCCCGTCCTTCTCTATTATCATTTGTCTTAGTGCAGCGAACACACACGTACTTGTATCGCATTATTTCTCCATTGACGTTTCTCGGTGTCGAAAAATCTATCTCTATCGTGATAGTTCGCTTAAATTAATTTGTGGGTGCGCAGTATTCGCCACACTGCCCTCCACCTAAGCCTGATCGTCCCGATCAGACACACTTGCCGTTCCAAACGCTGCAAGCCTCTCCAGATGGACCACATTCATCTGATTTATCGGCCTCCTAGCGGTCTCGATTCGATACAGTACGTCAGTTAGCCTTTTGACCACCTTGGAAGGTCATTCTCAGTCACATCGTGGTTTGGAGGTGAAGCCTTCCTTCCGCTGCGGCTTGTACAGCAACACCAGATCGCCTTTCAAGAAACCTTCACGGTTCGATGCTTTAGTGAACCTTGCTTCCTGCTCATCTCTTGAAGTGCCAAATGGTCGGGCTTATGTTGGTCACGGGTGGTGGCCTGCCCATGTCCCTTCTCACGGTCACCCTTTCCGCCTGAGCTATGTCGCTTCTTCTTCGATCCTCTGGCTGCATCGCACGTAGCACATCTCCTTATCTCCTTGACCGACTGACGGAAACCAACCCAATATAACTTCTCGTTAAGCCTCTCAGGTTTTCTTGGTTCTTAGGTGTTCACCTTGTGGACCTTCGTTGAAGACATCCGTAAGTCTTGCTTTTGGAAAAACCACTACACTCCGGATGCATCGGCCATCTTCGCTTTCCCATATCCGATGCAAGCAACCAGATGTCACCTCCAAACTATTCCATTTCATCCAGTATGCCTTTGCCATCTTGCTTTTCGCTGGCATTTCCTCCCTGGTTAGGCGTTTCCTCAGCTCCAACCCTCGCATCACAACTGCTAGATCCGGGTCCTCTCGCTGACACTTCCGTAACCGTCCAGCACCTTCCGCAGATTTTATGGCAATTGACCAGGCATGCATAACCTTTCCCTTCGCTTCAGACTTTACTGATAGCTTCTGCTTCCTCTGCTGGCCTCATCCTTTTCCTAGAAATTTCGGTGCTCGCCCATAGTTGCTACGGCTACTGTGATTTCCGGACTCAGGCATATCTCCATTGGAACACGGTTCAGCGGTTCTCTTCCCGCCGGAGACACAGCATATCGAACGTTTAACTGGCTTGCAATGGCCACTTCCTTTATGCAACTTCCGGGCACGCTTTTCCTGTACTGCCGAACTGCTTCCATCTCCTTTTGAAGAAACCTCTGCCCAACTAACCGCTGCCGACGTTGGTGGAATCTGATGGACCTCCTCAACCGTTTGCTGCAGTACTGCTTACTCGATCTTTATGCCTCGCCCGAGTAGGAAGTCCATACCAATGATAACTTCATCCATAATGTCTGCCACTATAACCTTGTGGTACGCGGCCACATCCCCGATTATCACCTCGCATGGTACTCCACCAAACAGTTGAGTGTGCTCACCAGTGGCAGTCCGCAACTTCGCTCCAGGTAATGGTTTCACGGGACGAATAATGGAATCTGACGCTACTGTGTGCTCGGTCAGCACTCGCTTGCTCCCATTCACGCATCCACCAACAGTGAGGTTACTCGTTTTTCTACCAATTTGTGAGACGGAGATGATGGGGCCTTCAATTGCTGCAGCCAGCTCGCGCTCCTTCTAGCTGGCTCATTTTAGTTTAACGACTAATTGGAGTTTGCTTCACCTTCAGATCTGCGTTTGCGTCCTGCTGAATTGTTCCTGCTGGTACTTGCGTGCAAAATGGCCTGGTTTTCCACAACTGAAGCTTTTTGCAGAGCCATCCTTTTTCTCACCCAACAGTTGGATTATTTTCTTCAGCATTTCATTTGTCCTGTCCGGTGTTTCCACATCCACACTATGGGCTTTGTAAGCTGGTCTACTTAGGATTGCTGCTGTTTCCCGGGTCTGGACATACGAGACAGTTTTAGCGTCTCCTATTGCCAAGTGAGCCAACCTTTCAATCTCGGAGGCGAGTTCCTGTAGAGTCTCGGTGGTTTTTTGGTAACGGTTCTCCAGCTCCATCTGGTAAATCTGCCTCCTTTTCCCGCTACCATAACGCCTTTCCACGGTACCTATCAATGCATCGTAGTTATCCGTTTCGCACTCGGGAACAGTCTGCAAAACCTCCGCTGCAGGCCCCTTTAATGCAACGAAAAGCGCAGCGGATTTATCTTCCATGCTCCACCTGATTATTAAATTAAAATTTCCAGTTTACAGTACGGCTAACTTTATTGTACAACAAACACTTCACAAGACTTGGTTACTTAAAATTTACTGATAGTTTACTTGCTAGAAGCTTGACTGCTTTACAACGAACTTTACTCCGCTTTCTGATTTACGAATTAATCAAAGTGCGCTGCAACCTCTAGCTTATATACCTGCGCTCTCACTCTTAGATAGATAGCTATATTGATGAGGAAACGCACTGCGACCAGAAGGTCAATTGTGCCCTCAACTATTCAAAGTACCTCATCCAACCTAAGGGATCCCAGAAATTTGAGGAGGTCTCCAGGGGTCAGTGATTGTATCGATTCAACGCTTGGCCTAGGTTTCTTGCACGCCTTCTTGTCACCGCCTAACATTCGCAAAGCAGGTGTAATAAGGTCTCCTCAGATGAATCATAGAAACGACATAGGTCTTTCGACCTATCTTGTTCAGATGACCTCTTAGTCTACAGTGATCCGTCAAAATACCTGTTATTATCCTTAAATTTCCTTTGGGGAGGTTTATAATTGTCTTGTACCTTGTAAGGTTGTAGCCCACCAGCAAGCTTTAAGCCTTTTGTAAGCCTACGACGTTTCGCCAGTGTTGATCTCTAAGTTTGTTCCTCTCCCTCCTAAGCTCTTCCTTGATTACGTTGGGCCCGATCGCAAGAAAGGGTTCAGGGCCTATACGAGACGAAGTGGCCGCCATTCTGGCTACACGTTCTGCTTCCTCGTTACCCTAAATACCCATGTGTCGTAGTACCCAAATTAATTGGAAATAATTATACTCTGCCAAAGGGTTAAGCTTGTTAATGCACTAAAGGACCAGGAAAGATTTAACCTCAATCGACGAGAGGGCCTTGAGTGCCGCCTGGCTGTCACTTAGTATAAAAATTTTCTCACTAATTTCTGCGTAGGTTAGTTTTTGCACACAGACTAATGGCATGGACCTCCGCCTGAAAAATGCTCGGGTATGCTCCTATTGGCACCGAGAGCTTCAGTCTTGGTCCGTAGACGCCTGCACCAATGCCATGAGGGGTCTTGGATCCGTCTGTGTACCATTGCAGTGAGTTAGCTTTTATAGGCTTCTCCATAAAGGAGTTGCACCATACTGCCTTATTGCAAAGTTCTACTTTAAATTTCGTCTCAAGAACCACTGATTAGGGGTTGTCGTCTCTGGCAAAGCTGGTGGAATCTGGTCGCCTACCTTGTCCCCGTTCCTTAATGATAAGGGTTTGCCTTTGCAAACCCTTTTCTTGCGAAGTTTAGTAGAGCGCGCTTGGCTGCATGTTGTATGGTAATATTTAGCGGCTCAAGCTCGAGAATCACCTCCAGAGCCGCCGTCGTCGGGCATTTGCGCACTGCCCCTGTGATGCATGCACATGCTAGACTTTGGACCTTGGATCTTGGTAAGGGATTGCCTAACCGTGGCTAGGGTGATTCTCGAGACCCAAGCGACCGCTCCATATGTGACTATTGGCCTAACTATCATGGAGTACATCCATCTCAGGATCCTGGGGCTACAGCCCGAAGTTTTCCCAGCCAGACGCTTGCACCATTAGCATCAACATGTGCCTTCCAGAGAAGTTTGACATTTAGGATTAGTCCTAGATACTTAACTTCAGTGGCGACTTTTTCAGCGACCCTATCCAAAGTAATCTTTCTCATACCTTGAAACGTTCTTCTTCTAGAGAAGCGAACGATAACTTTTTTGGATGGGTTGATGTTCAGGCCCATGCCCAAACACCATCCTCTTGCTAAGTTTAGTGTCCTTTGAATTATGTCACAGAGAGTACTCACGAACTTTCCTCTGGCGATGATCACTGTGTCATCCGCATAACTTTGACAGCGGATGGCATTGTCGGTGAGAATATGGAGGAGTTCGTCTACAACAAAGCTCCACAGGAGAGGGGATAAAACCCCTCGTTCTGAGCATCGTTTTGTTGTTTTTATTTGTACTGCGCTGTCTCCGATGTCGGTTTCAGCTATCCTGGTGCGAAGTAGCTCAGCAATCCATCTAAGAAATGGTTCCCTGTACATTGCGGTTCTCCAGTGCTCGGTCGACACCAGTATGAGAGATATTATTTAATGCGCCCTCAATATCGATGAGGGCACAGAGCACTGTATCACTATTCTCGAAGGCGCTTTGTATTTCCGTAGACAACGCATACAGTGCGGTGTCCGTGGACCTGCCCACTCTCTATGCATGTTGGTCAGGGTGCAAAGGCGCCTCTTTCAAAATATTGTATCTGATTTCATGGTCGATAATTTTCTCCACAGCTTTTAATAAGAAGGAGGTAAGACTTATCGGCCTGAAGGACTTAACGAGAGAGTAATCTCTCTTTCCTATCTTCGGGATGAAAATAACCCGAGCTCTTTGCCCTACATCGGGAATGTGGGTAAGTGCTAGACTAGCCCGCATAATGCTAACCAGGTGTGAAATTAGAAGCTCTTTGCCCTGCTTCAGTAACACTGAGTAGAGAGACTGTGCTTTGTGAGAGACGGACGTGGTTCATTTCCGCTCCCGTAAATTTTTTGGTTTAATCCGGTATAATCGCTTTACAGAAAACAGTTTTGCTATTTTAATAAACCTGAGTTCCTTAGTGAAGCTTTTCGCCGCTTGCTGATTTCCACCTATCTTCGCTTTCCACATTCAACCATGCAATATCTTCTTATGAATTCTGCTGGTAAGCGCAGAGCAACATCAGCAAACAAAGATTCACCAGCATCAACAAATCTGCGGCTTGAGAGTAACGGGCCTCTCTCTGAGTGTATACTTACAGATTTTAAATCAACAGAAGATACAATTTTGTTGATAGGAGAGGAACCGTGAGCGAATTAGCGGTCTCTACTCTCAACTATCTGAAGAGATTGCTTCACTCGAGCGCAAGTTCACAGCTAAGTTGCAGGAGAAAATCGAAGCTTTCCCGCAACGTATAGGCAAAGTCGAACGTAGGTGTAGTCGGCTGGAGGAGGAACCCACAAGGACGCTCAGTTTGTCTGCTGAGCTAACTGCAGTTAGGGAGGAGCTGTAATTTTTGGTCTTCCGTTTGCCAGCGAATTTTGTCCAACACTTTCGAACGCGTATGTAAATATATTTAGTTTTTCCCTGCCCCCATTCGTGACACCTTTCGCACCAAGCACACGGCTGAGCATCCTAAAAGCGCTGTGATTGTTAGGTTACACTCAACCTATGACCGCAATCGCACTCTCTCTGCGTTTTCTCACCACCGGAAAAAATTCAAGTCCATTGTTTCTCTTAAATGGGACAGCAACTTTGGCATATTTCAGAGTCTTTCTGCGGGCAACAGAAAAATTCTGCAAGTGTAGCGCGGGCCTTTCGTGCATATTGCGAGTGTGTGATATGGTTGCGCAATGCATGAATGAGGTCCGCCACATGCGCGACGATGTGTTAACCCTCAACAAGCGGGTGGCTGAGGTGGAAACTTCAGCGAGGGCATCTAGCAGCCGCCCAACCATGGCGTCCACTCCAGAAAGGAGAGGCGATAGACCAGCAGTAGCCGAACGACATGACGACGTTGAGGGCACTCGAGCTGCAAGCCACTCAAACACGCGAAACGACGCGAAGACCTGGAAAAAGTTGGATTTGGAACCGTGGCATATTACGTTTGACGGGACCAGCGAAGGAATAACCGTAGAAAGCTTTGTCTTTAGGGTAGAAAAAATGAGGGAGCAACATGATATTTCGTATTTTCAATTATTTACCGATTTCCACTGCCTAGTCGCCGGTAACGCTCTGAAATGGTATTGGCAAGTATTAGAAGACCATGCTGATGATCCCAAGTTCGGATACTTTGAACTCAAGGCAGAGATGCTAAGCCATTTCAGAACGGCCGAGTCTGACTATGAGGTTATTAGGGAGATCATGGAACGTAAGCAGCAACCCCAAGAGAATTTCGACGACTTTTATGGCGAAGTACATACGTTGACTTTCCGGCTCCGCAAGAAAATCCCCGAAAAAGAATTGGTTGGCATTATTAGGGGCAACCTCAAACCGTATCTAGCAAACCTAACTTTCGCGCCTAAATTAGAATCCCTCGCAGAACTGAAGGCCGAGTGTAGGCGGGCAGAAAGGGTCATCAAAGAAAATAGAAACAGGACCAAATTAGTAAGCGAGATAGAGTATTCGGAAGCGGTTGAGGAATTAGAGAATAAGAGTGTTGAGGCAATAAGCACGGCTAAATTTAGTAGGCCACAGCATGCCATATCTGTCCAGAGCAAATCATCCACGTCTGTTAGTCCCACTGTTAGTTCTTTTTGTCCGTCCCCGTTCCACCTAATGTTGTGTTTTTCTTGTGGCATGCCTGTGGACTATTTCAACAAAAATCCAGGAGAAGCACAGAAAGAAACTAGGTGTAGTCGTCTTTTCATAGTATGGTGTGTTTTGCGTGTGGTGGCAGCTCTTCGTTTTGTGTTTTCAAGCCTAATGAGGGAAACTCCCAACTGGCAGGGATTACCGGGGCCTTTTGCCAGGACAGGAAGAACCCGGAAATAGCCCAGTGATAGTATTAAGGAACGATAAGCCAAATGAAGAGAGAGAGCAGAATGAGGCGTAGATAAAGCGAGAGATAAAGAGTTTACATCAACGGAAACTAGAGTATGAAGAGGCACGTAGGCGAATTTTCTGTGAAGAAATAGTTAGAAAGAAGCAAAGTAGAAATTTTAAAAAGATCAATAAAATGAGAGCTAAAAGGAAAGATTACAAGAGAATACGAAACAAGATAGTATCGACGATTGTAACAGTCAAGGGAGATAACCGGTTTTTCGCCGAAACGAAGATAGGGGGCCACGAAGTCTTAGCGCTTCTTGATTCCGGCGCAGGAGCCAGCTGCTTAGGCACAAATTCCACTACAATCCTGGAAGGCAAGGAGCACCTAATACTGTCAACCAAGGGCCAAAATGTTAAAACTGCTAATGGCGGAGAAACCGCAGTGGTAGGCGTGATAGAACTTCCTGTGGAGTGGGATAGCACCACGCGGGAATTAGAGTTCCTTATTGTCCCCGGTCTACAGCAAGAAGTATATTTAGGCGTAGATTTTTGGCAGGCCTTTGGTATGGAAGTTGTTAGCAGGGGCGGGACTCCAAATGCAAAGAGGGCTGGCGTGGCTGAACTTGTGCCCGCTGAGGGAGATTTATCATTCGACGCGGTGCAGCACACCTTGACTCAGGACCAAAGCTTAGCGTTAGAATCTGTGAAAGCAAAATTCCCAGCCTTCGCTGTGTTAGGGTTAGGAAAAACAGACATGGAGGAACATGTAATCGAGGTAACCGATGAAAACCTGCCATCCCGCCAGCTGTGCAAAAATTAATATATGCTGAACTAGATAGAATGTTAGAGGTGGGAGTTATAGAAGAAAGTAACAGCAGTTGGAATTCGCCTGTATTTTTAGTAATCAAAGGGACCAAAAATAGGCTGTGTTTAGATGCACGCAAGGTGAACGAGAGAACTATAAAAGATGCATATCCACTCCCGCACATTGACGGCATCCTGAGCCGTATACAAAATTCTCGTTTTATTTCAGCGATAGATTTGAAAGATGCATTTTGGCAGATCCCGCTTGAAAAGAAATCTAGAGAGAAGACCGCTTTCACAGTTCCAGGCAGACCTTTATACCATTTCACGGTAATGCCATTTGGGCTGTGCAATGCCGCACAGCGTATGTGTAGGCTGATGGACAAGGTCATACCCGCTTCCCTTCGTGAATGTGTGTTTGTTTATTTGGATGATTTACTTGTGTGTTCAGAAGATTTTTTGTCTCATTTAGAAAAGGTTGCTAAATGTCTACGTGATGCAAAACTTACTATTAAGGTAGAAAAGAGTAAATTTTGTTTTAGAGAGGTGCGCTACATTTGATACGTTGTTGGCGATGGGTGCATACGCACAGATGCCGGCAAGGTCGTGGCCGTGAGGGATTTCCCGGAACCTCGAGCCCCGAAGTAGCTCAGGCGGTTCCTGGGGATGTCCGGCTGGTACCGAAGGTTTATCCAGGACTACGCGACGATTACAGCGCCACTGCATGACTGCCTCACAAAGGACAAAATCAAGAAATTGACGGACGAAGCGAGGAAAGCGTTTGAACGCTTAAAACAAAGCCTAATATCGGCACCTGTTTTAACTCACCCGAACTTTAACAGACGATTTTATATTCAATGTGACGCCTCGACAGACGGAGTGGGAGAGTACTGTTTTAACTTGACGACGAAAATAACGAACGAGCCATAGCATATGTCTCAGCCAGGCTAAACAAAGAGCAGCGAAACTATAGTATAACAGAACTGGAGTGTTATGCTGCGATTGTAAGTATCAAGCGGTTCAGGCCGTATGTCGAAGGTATGCCCTTTACGGTTATAACGGACCATGTGAGCTTGAAATGGTTGATGGGCCAAAACGATTTGTCCGGCCGTCTCGCGAGGTGGAGTCTTAAGTTGCAGGCCTACGATTTCGACATACAGCACCGCAAAGGTTCGCTAAACATAGTACCTGATACCCTATCACGTGCGAACATGGAGGAGTTAACAATCAACTATCGGCTGCTAGATGTTTGTCTAAATTCACCATCTTTCCAAACGGACGAATACGAACAACTAAAAAAGACTGTGACTGAGAATAAAAACAAACTACCTGACTTATGTACATCGGACGGGTACGTCCACAAGCGGGCACAGTTTAATAGGGGGGACGAATTTCAGCAGGACCATGCCTGGAAACTCTGGGTACCGACAGAACTGCGCGGGGGTCTGGTGGAATCCACTCACGCCTCGCCCTCTGCCGGTCATGGTGGTGTGCACAAACCGCTGACTCGGATTAGAGAGAGGTACTACTGGCCAGGTATGGTGACTGATGTAAATAACTATGTGAAACAATGCAATATTTGTAAAGGCAACAAGACGCAAAACGCCTTCCATAAGCCGCTTATGGGAAAACAGATAGTGACAGAGCGACCTTTTCAGCGTTTGTTTGTTGATTTTATGGGTCCTTATCCGCGTACGTGTAATGGTCATGTCTATGTGTTTGTGTGTTTAGACCACTTCTCGAAATTCGTGTTTTTGGAACCAGTGCGAAAAGCTACCTCTGCTGAAGTTGTCAAATTTTTAGAGTCAGAAGTTTTCCACGTATTCGGAGTACCTGAATGTGTACACTCAGACAACGGAAAACAATTTGTATCACAAACGTTTAAGTGCCTTTTAGATAAATATGGCGCAAAACATGTGAAAACGGCATTTTATTCACCACAGGCTAACGCGGCAGAAAGAGTAAAGCGATCCGTTTTACAGATCATACGATCCTACATAAAGGACAACCAGAAGAACTGTTATAAGCATTTGAGTGATACAGATTTCGCCTTGCGCAGTGTGGTACATTCAGCGATTGACAGCTCGCCATATTTCGCCCTCTTCGGTATGCCAATGATTAAGCACGCTGAATCATATGAGTTATATCGGAAGTTGGGCGCTTTAAAAGATGTCGACTGCGAAGTTGTGGCAGGGCAAGACAAAATGCAGTTATTAAGAGACAAGATTATGAAAGATTGGAAGTTAGCACACGAGAAGAGCAAAAAGGTTTATAACACGAGGAGTAGGGAAGTGAGATTTAGAATCGGACAAGTGGTATACCGCCGAAACTTTAAGCAGAGCTCACAAGTTGAAAACTATAATGCCAAACTTGCCCCAAAACAAGTAAAATGTATTCTATTGAAAACAATTGGTAATTCAATGTATGAGCTCGGGGACGTAAGCGGCAAAACGATCGGGGTATACCATGCTAAAGACATCTTCGTCGCCTAGTAATCGTGCTCTGACATGTTAAGACAGTTTGTATAATTCAGGTTCAGTGTTATTTGTTTGTGCTAGTGACGATCTGTTATTATATGTACTTATTTATGGTACTAGACGATTTGTAAGTTAGTACTTTCGCCACTTGACTATCATATTTATTTATTTATATACTTACCTATTTAACTATTTATCTATTTATTTCTTCATTTATATATTTTAGTAATTATTTACGTATTTATTTTATAATTATTTATTTATGTAATTATGGTTGTAATTATTTTATCCTTCTATTTCCTCACTTGACGACTCATGTATACACCTTTTCATCTGTGATATAGCCGTAGGATTTTTTTTCTTTCTTCTGTGGTATAGTGATAGCAAACAAGCAATTTGCGTGTAGCTGTAGAATTGAACCAATGTGTAAGTGTGTTGGTGTCGTAGCTTGTTACCCCTACCCAATGATACTGGCCACAGTGACACGATGCCACGCAAAACGTGAGGAGAAAGAGGTTAACTGCCCGGCTTTAGGTCGTGGGTCAAGGCCACACATTGGGCGAGCGGACGAAGACGAGAAAGGCTGCGCTTCGAATTATTTTACGTACACGCTCCATGATGCAGGCACCATCGGCGGGTACGAGCCTGTAGCGTGGGCCTTTCGTGCATATTGCGAGTGTGTGGGTGTGCATTTCCGTCCATGCTACAATTTCCTACCAGACGTAGTTAACAAACGGTGCGAAACTTTGCTAGCCCTGCGATGCGATAATGCAGTTGTGGGATGTAGGTATGAATGTTTTTGTCTTTCGAAGTAGAGTGATTAGGTAATGTATGTGTATGTATGCGTGAGTGTTGGGGCATGAGTGACTTCTTCGGCTGAGTTGACGCGTATAAAACCCGCGGAAGAAGGCCGAAGCAGCCATTAGTAAAATTCCGATTTTTAATAAAGTGTCGCGAGTGTGGTGAAGCCAAGTTAAGCAAATAGTGCAGTATATAGTGCGGTAAATGTTCATACACATATACAAATGTATGTATATATATAATTACGTATATAAGTGCAAGTGCAAGTAGCGTTTTATTAAAGCACCGTAACTTGCACCGACTAAAACCTAATAGCGGTCATCAATAAACGGAAGTCGAGGTAAGGGTGAATTCTTAGGGTGAAATAATAATTTGTCTTGGTTGCATGGCCCTTAGTCCAGCAACCAAGAAAATTCCTGCTGGATTGCTTATGTATGTACATATGTGCACTTCTATAAATGCATGTATGCTTAAGCATAGGCGCAAGCTGGTTGATATACATACCTATGTATGTATAAAACCCAGACGCGAAGCCAACTCTAATTTTCTAATGGCCATTTGTTCATGTCTTTTGACAGGTCGCCAGCACAAACATAAGTGCAAAAGGACCTCGCTATTTTTGGGAATTTTTATCCAAAGGGGAAGCGACATTTACCCAGCACCCAGGAGCAACAAGGCACATAACCACACTCACTCACGCATTACATCCTACGTCAGGATCTGCAAACTACACACATCCATCGACAGCATTACATCCCAACCAACATACTCCTACACTGGAGCATATATACATAGATACTACAATTGGCTCAACACCCATACACACTACCACTTATCTATTACACCACGATAGATACACACACGGATTACAACAATTAACACCCACACGCTCTACAGATTGCATCTTACACCTGGATCAACACCCCTGCGTACAACCGTATACACGTTTCTACGACCAGCACATATCCATCGACACATACATTTATACACATCGCATGCCTTAAATCCATCGTCCACCTACTGACTACAGCGGGCAAGCAATCACAACAACAACGAACGCAACAGGTCAACGGCCGCGGTTTGGACAGATGATATATAAGGGTTTGCAGACCCGCCTTCAGCAGACTGGAAGTAAGCATATAACAGCGAGGGAGAACGGCTGTAAGCCGAAGCGGAGCGTAAGAGAGGTGAAACAAGTGCAGCGATCGCTCTGTCTGCACTGATCACATATAGCAGCACCAGCATCACCAGCGAGGAGAGAAAAAGCAGCGCACCAGCTTTATTACCTGTTTGCCTTTTTCTATTATTTTTTTTGCATATGCATATCAATCAACATATATATATAGTTTGTTGTTAGGGTACATATAATTTTAGCTTCCTTTGCTTATGCATACCGACATATGTACTTAGACTTGAAGTCTTGCTAGGATTTGTGTATAAACGGGTTTTTTTTTTAGTATTACCTATCACTAGATCACTTCGGTTTTTTTTTGGTTTCTGTATACATATATTCTGGCATTCCGCCTTTGCCTTTTAGTTGTGCCTTTTTTTCATTGCATCGTAAATATTAAATTATTAGATGTAATGTAGCAATTTTTTTCGGGGATTTTTTTTTTGGAATTTCTTCCCACCTTTTTTGTTTCTTTTTAATTTTTCATAGACACTTTTTATTCATTGATCGTGGGTCGCGTCGACGCATTCGAACACCACGTTTCACGTAAATTAAATTTGATTATCGCGTTCATTTTTTTCGTCATTTTTATTCGTATAATTTTTTTCACGACTCACTCGTCGCCCGCTATATCAGATACTGAGTTGTAAATAAAGCTTATTTGAATTGAATTTTGTAACAATTGTATATATCTGAATCGTTGGTTTAAATTAAGTTTTTACTTCTTAGAATTATAGTGGAATTTGAGCTTGAAGTAAGGTTTTTTTGGTTTTACATCTGAAGGAGTACTTAACAAAAAGGTTTAATCTGAATATTTATTTAAAGTAAGTTTTTCTCGGTTTCTTTGAATTGTTAAAGTAAGATTTTTTTATTCTACATCTAAAAGATTAATGCAGTAAGAATTTGTTTGAACTGTAGATATCTAGAAAGCTATGGTTAGGATTAGATAAGCAAAAATACTGAAGTTGTGACTTAAGTTGGTAGGACAATAAACGCTACAAATGTATTCGCAAAGGGATTTTCTTGGTTGAAGGGTATAGGCTACAATCATCGTGTGCTAAGCTAAATACTTTTGGTGTAGGGGTTGTGCTTGAGCAACAGAGGGGGAGTGAGAGTGTAGACAGGATGACTCTACGGACTTGGAAGTGACTGACGATTTGACGGACGGACTAATATCAGGCAAAGGGGATGCTGCTAAGTTTGAGGAGTCGCAGCAGCATCCAAGGCTGCGTGGAGAATGCGCGCAGAAGTGGGTGGGATGACTCCACCTGACAGGACTGGTTCTTCTTCTTCACTTTCACTATACTTCCGCTTTTCTTCACTCCCACTTAGCATACAATTCTCAGGCATAATTTTTTTGTTTGTGTAGGCTGGGTGTAAGGCGGGTGAAAGCAACCCCCTCATCCGACGAGCTAGCTTGGGCCAGCGAGCATGCCTGCATGCCACCCGTCTTACCTGAACACACAGCTGACATAACACAAGTACACAGCTTATTCTCCTGTCGAAGGGATATATTCGTCCGCATTTCAGCTAGCAGTGAACCTGTTCCTGTGCTATGTAAACATGCAGATGGCTTCAAAACTGTTCACTTCAATGCTCGCAGTCTTAACATTGTAAACCTAGATTATGCTAGAAGTATCTTTGAATTTTCTTCTGTCGATGTCATCTGTGTGTCCGAAACTTGGTTTAACTTAAGGTTTACACCAGACAATGCTGTCATGACAATAACAATATATGCACACTTTTTCACTAACACATTCACACTTCTTCAGTTGTCTCAACCACTGTCTTGACAATTTTCAAGACAGTAAATCGGACAGTGATTTGACGTATTGAGAAAATAATTTTGACGTCTTGTGCAAGAAAGGAAAGAAATACTAAACAAAAATCTACAATAACTGAAGAGACGCTGATATGAATGTACTTTGTCTGTTCTTTATATATTTTTGCTTTTTGGCTTACATACATAGCTCACTGGAAACGCGGATTGCTGCAACCTTTAATTCAACCTTCACGTTACACATTTCGCTGAAAATGAATTGTCATAACTATTGTCAGGACGCCTACGCCACGAAGACAATTATCAGCGTTCTGACAAATAATACGTATTTCTTTAATGCCTTGACAGCATTGTCCAATGTAAACGCGCCGTAACGTTGATATTCCGGACAGCTTCTATTCCATCCCTAATAACAATATATTCCGAAATGATCGTCCTTTGTCTCCGATCATGATTTAATTTTTTGTATATTTAACTTAAAACTGTGTCAAAATGTTTGTGCAACCACGGCTTTTTATTACCGTGACTACAATCCAGTTAATTTGGACAGGTTATTTTCCTGGGACTATTATTGACAATTAGTCACGGTCGATGACAAATTAAATTTCTTAACCAAAGCATACCCTATTTTTTAAATAAGCTCGTACAACTTTGTAAGCTCACACCCGCACCGCGTTCCTGTCCTTGGTTTACCCGTGAAGCCAAAGTGACCTTTAAAACTTTAACATAGCATAAAATGTTTGGAAAAGAAGGCCAAATATTGATAATTGGACCGCTTATAACCGATTTTGGAATAATTTTTCCCCTTCTGTTCACCTCGCTAAAAATAAATATTACTGTGGCAAACTCAACACTGATTTGCCCCCTAAACACTTATGGTCTAATTTCAAAAGGTAAGGCGTACGGCCATGCTCTGAAGCTTCTTGTTTTCTCGAACCTAATCTCCTTAACCATATGGGAAGTGGTAAGCAGTGCGCTGTGGTAAAGTGGTAAGCAGTGCGCGATTCCACTCCGCAGGCTTGAGTTGAAGCCCTGGTCAAAGCAACATCGCAAAAAAATTTAGACAAAAAGTTTTTTCTTAACAGCGGTCGCCCCACGGCAGGCAATGGAAAATCTCCGAGGGTACTTCTGCCATGAAAAAGCTTCTCATAAAAATACAATCGCCGTTCGAAGTCGGCGGAAAACTGTAGGCCCCTCCCCTTTTTGTGACAAAATCAAGGCGTACGCCACAAATCGGAGGAGAAGCTCGGACAAACACTAACATAAGTGTGAGCGCCAATTTATTATTGCTTATCTCCTTAACACATTTTTTGCTTCATCCAATTCTTCCATAGCACTATGGTCCCAATTAAATTTTTTTTGGCATAAATTAAACTAATGCAGCTACGAAGTTGAGAGTTGGCGAAGTAAATAGTTATGACATACTATATAAAAAACACAGCCCATTTTTGTTTTTTGCCAAAACGAAAGTATTTCGGTACGGCTAAGCGGAAATTGGGCTAAAATAAAAGACAATTGTGGGAGTTTGCTGAAAAATGCTGGCGAGATCTAAGTTTCTACATATAATACACACTTTGGCGAACACTTCCACGTTTGTACATTTATGCAACTTCATGCCCAAATACAACATTTTTTCTACGAAACATATAGGTTATGTTGAATTCAAACCACATAATCACAACACTCAAGAATAACGACAAGGACAAAATAAATATAAAATCAGAATTAATGTTTTTAAACCACTTACATTGGGATTCAATATCCATTATATATCCTCTTTATAATTTCGTTTTCACACTCTGCTGTTAAGGTAATTGTAAGACTCTTTTGATAGCGATTTAATCACACGTGTTTAAACTTCCTACTTTGAAAGCTTGACGAACTGGTAGTGTTGCCACCTATCTTTTTTTATTATATTCTCTTGATTGATTGGAGTGTTGCCATTCAGAAAATATATACGCTATTTGAAACTTTTTCTTTTTTTCTTTTTGCTTTTCTGCCAAAAAAAATTGATTTGAGACCATAGTGCATAGTCAGATTAGATAGCCAGATTATCGAACTCTAGAAAATTGCAGTTCATATCGGTAGCTGAAACTGGCGTAGCGAAGTGCATTTACCGCAAAAAATCCAACGCAATTGGTACCGATAGCATCCCAATTGAATTTATAAAAATAGTTTTACCAAATATTATAAGCTGTCTCACCCATCTGGTGAACCACTGTTTCACTACTTCCACTTTCCCCTCCGCATGGAAAGTAGCAATCCTTACCCACCTTGCTAAAAAACCTAGTGCTTCCGTCCCTGCCGCTTTTAGACCCATAAGCATACTGACCGGATTGATGAAAGTATTCGAGATGCTTATGGCGCAACAAATATCCGAGTTTATTGAGGATAATAACCTACTCAGTCTTTGTCAATCTGGTTTTAGAGCTGCTAGTTCTTGCTCGACTGTCATCACCAAAGTACTGGAAGATATCCGTCAAGAGTTTGACCGAGGTCACCCAACACTTTTATGCCTTCTTGATTTTTCCAAGGCGTTTGACACTGTCAACCACAGCCTTCTGCGTGGAAAATTAGCTAACTATTTTGGATTTGATATAAATGCAGAAAAACTTCTAACAGTTATTTAAGTACCACAAGGCTCTGTTCTAGTACCTCTCCTCTTCAATATTTTTATAAACGATATTTTCAACTTTTGCTCACACGTTCGCCTGCTGATTTGTGAGGACCCCATCAATGAAGTTATGGGAAAAATTTACTACACCTTGCGTTGCCTCAGAGTATCATCACTTTTCGTACCTTCAGACCTCAAGCCTTATTGTTCCTCAAATTACGTATTTCGAAATAGTGTAAAACAAACTAGACTCTCATTCCCTCCACAAACTCGATGTTGCATTTAACCATGCTAGTAGGTATGTACATGGCCTGAAGAAATTTGACCATTTAGACTCAGTACTTGGCTGCGACCTAAGAAACTTTATAAAAGCTCGTAATTGTATATTTATGTTTAAATTGCTTGTAGGTATGATAAGCTTAAGTTTTCCAAATGAACACGCGCCGTTCATTTTATAATGCCAAAGCTTAATTACTTAAGCACTTCAAGACTTTTTTTTGTTAATAGAGTCAGTCTTTGGAACTCCCTTCCATTGTCCTTAAAAAACTCGCTTTGTGAAAGCAATTTCAAAAAACGTATCTTTGAATATTTCACAGATAAAGTCGCATAATGAAGTGATTATAAATTTTCCCTTATTTTCTACGTTTTGTACAACTTTTGTTTGTACTCTAGTTACTACATTTACATTACAACTTTTTATTCATACTTGCATATCTGTTTTTACTTACATTTTTGTCACTGTATACTTTTATTTTAATATTTACTGAACTTACGTGTTTTTTTTATTGCGCAATGAAAGATTTAATCTTAATGCGCTAATGTATTTAACGAAATAAATAAATTGAAATGAATTGAAAATGCCGTCCACCCCAGGAGACTTTTACGGATCGAGAGAGTCGTGTCGAATTTGCCCCAGTCCGTTTCCCTGGGGTTCCTACTGAAATGCCTTATCTTAATCTCAACTCATAGCTTAAATTGGATAATTCTGTGGTCAGACAGAGAGGAGCTCGGACGAGACCCTCCATTGAGTTGCCAGAGAGCTAGCCAATCTATTGCTAAGAGTTATATCAGGGTCCTGGCTTAAAATGTACTCAAGAAGACACCCACCTTGATGGTTTGTGTCCCTACTTCCCCACTCTGTATTGTGGGCATTCACATCGCAGCCCATGATAAGGGAAAGCCGTCTTCTGCGGCAAAACTCCGCTAGCTGCTGTACCTCTATTGGTGGCACGTTGGAGTTGTCTCCTGGGAGGTATGCAGCCTCCCTACTTCCTTCGCTCCCTACTTCCTTCGCTTGTTGGCAGCGTCGTCTGCACTGCGACTAGGTCCTGCGTTAAAAGTTCTGTAATGCATAAATAATTAATACCCTTTTTAAGCACTACGCACGCTGCCCAGGTCATCCGTGGCGAACCTGCTGATGACGACGGCCCAAGCGGCCACCGCGTGATGCAGATTGGCCTGGACTATTAATAAATGCCGTGGGCTCATAGCTGGGGCTCATCCAGGTCGGAGAGCTGCAGTTCGCTTTTACTTCTCCTGTGGAGCTCGAGTCGCCTCAAATCGATTCCTGAGAGTAGCTCCTGCGTGGAGGGCACATAATCCGCGCAGGTGCTGCTGGTGGCTGGCCCGAGAATGCTTGCGGGAGCTGGGGACTGTGTGGGGAGGGGTGGCTTCTCCGTCGGTAATTCCGAGGCCGACTCGGTAGCCTGGGCAGTAGAGGAGTCAGCATCGACATTGATTTGCATCTCCTGCGACTCTTTTGGGTACGGCCCTTCGGGGAGTATCGTGGTGGCTGTGGTTTAAACCCAAATGCGGGGAGAGTTTGACTGTCGGCTCAATGAGGAGTTGCATAGCAACCGGGTGCCGGACCCATAGTACAGCAGAGGTTTAGGTACGGCCTCGAGCCCCACCAAGGTGGTAAATTGTGTACACCCACATGGCCAATTAGTAGCGAAGTGCTTGCATTTTGAGCCAACAAGATGCTTGCATTAGCGGCACTGATGAACACATTGTTTTGGGTGGGTGTTAAGTATTGAATTTGTTATAAATCTGGCAGCCTGCAAATTGCATAAAGAATATGCGTTAAGAACTGAAAGATATAAATCTGGCAACCTACGAGTTGTATGAACAAAATATGTTAAATAAATAAGTCTGGCAGCCTATATGTGGCCTGTCAGTCTATCGAAGAACAGAGAGAAGAGTGGTGCTTTTTATTGCGAGTTAGTTTTTGTCTTGTGGGATTAGGTTAATAGCCTTGGCTACATTAGGTATAAAACATTGGTCCATGTAGAGCCGGATGAAATCCGTATAAAAGAAGTAGCAATTGGATAAAGGCATGTAATCGAATCGGCAAAATTGTATTTTTCGCGGAACGGGCGAGTTGCTGAGATGCTTACATACTTACATACGTATGTGCGCGCCGGCGTCTCTTTTTTGCTAATCGCTGTTTGCTGGTGGCGTTGATCTGTGTATGTATGAATGCAGGCATATGATTTGTGCTGCTTCAGCACATTTGCGTGAGATGGTGGTGGCTTTGCTTAGAGTGAAGCGGTTGCGGCAGCGTACAAGATTCGTGCGACATGAGCCGATGGTTGATTGATTACGAGCATATGCATGTGCTTGTTGTATGTACATCTGCAGGAGAAAATTCAAACATTAGTTAATTTGAATTTAACGAAAAGAGAGAAAGAGTTTTATATTGGCATAAAGTCAATTGGACATTTGAGAAAGATGCATTCGAGCAAAAATTGTGAAAGAGTCCGGTATTGACATAGCGTCAATAGGACATTTGAGAAAAATGAAAAGAGAGAAAGAGTCCGATATTGGCATAAAGTCAATTGGGCATTTGAGATAGATGCTTTCGAGCAACAATTCTGAAAGAGTGCAGTATTGGCTTTTAGTCAATTGGACATTTGAGAAAGACGCGTTCGAGCAAAAATTGTGAAAGAGTCCGGTATTTACATAGAGTCCATTGGACATATGAGAAAGATGCTTTCGAGCAAAAATTGTAAAAGAGTCTGATATTGGCATAAAGTCAATGGAACATTTGAGATAGATGCTTTCAGGCAAAATATAGAAAGAGTCCAATAATGGCATTAAGTCAATTGGACATATGAGACAGATGCTTTCGAGTAAAAACTGTGAAAGAGTCCGGTGTTAACAAGAAGTCAATGGGACATTTGAAATAGATGCTTTCGAGCAAAAAGAGGGAAAGAGTCCAATAATGGGATGAAACCAGTTGGAAATTTCGCTAAGATGAGAAAGAAATAAAAACAAAAACAGAAACATTTGGATAACAATGTGAGCATGGTGCAATAATACGAGGTGATGTTAGCCGTATATAAGTAAAAAGTTACACTAACAAATTATACGGAATTCATACAGCCAAATTACAACAAACACGTAATTTTGACGTAGTGCTTACCACGGCGAAAAAGGTCAGCTACTGTCAAAACACCACCTTGTATAAATTCGCCTTGAATGAGAGATGAGAAAAAATTGTTGATGGTATTGCAGGAGCGGATGAACATATGTTTGTATGTATATACATATGCATATGTACATATGCAACTTTGTATTACGCAACAGCTGTAAGAGTGTGTGTACTTTCATCAGAATAGAAAATACGAGTAGACATTGATGCTGATCGTGGTGAAATACTAGTTTGCGAATCGAGGAGCTGAATTTTTGATAACTATTTTGAGATAATAAATAGAATGGTTAATTGTGCTAGCCAAGCAGAAGTAAATGAGTTCGTTGGAGAGAATATTAATTTTTTTGTTCTTTCTAGCGCAAAAGGGCAGGGGTACTTGAAAGTCTTTGCAAGTAAATTTCACGTATTGAAGATTACACACGTCAGGCAGAAGTTGCTGATACCCGTTTGGAGGTGAAGGTCCATTCGAAAAAAATTAGAGAAGTGCTGTAAGCGGTTCATCGAAGCACATCAAAAGCAGATGGAGCGTGACTCCAACAAGGCGACCTCTATGATGATGTTGCAGCAGTAGTGGAAGCACGTCATTTCGCAGCACAATCGGCACTTGCAGCCGAAGTGAATGCGTTGACTCCGATTCCGGTGTCAGCACCAATGCTGCAACCACAATTAGCAGTGCAGGTAAATCTGCCATACTAACAGCATGCTACAAAAAATACGTAGGGGGATTATGATGGGACACCGACCAAATGGTCAGAAATTGTGACTGCAATTTATAGTAACCATAATGTTTCACCTGCAATCAAGTTTTCGTACTTGGTGGGTAAAGCGGCACGGACTTTCGGTGAATGGCAATTTACCGATGACAACTGTGTTGAAGCTTGGGCTGGGCTCAAGCAGTTGTACGACAGGAAATATCCTATCTGTCGTGAGCGTTTACGCTAACTGCTACGGCTGCCAGTTATGGAGAGAGCTCCTCGACCTAATGATCTGCAACGTATGTCGAATGTGACACATGAGGTGCAGCGCCAGTTACGTGCCCAGGGGATCTCAGTTGAAAGTTGGGATGTGATGGTTGTTCATATACTCCACGAGCGTTTAGATCCTGACACCAGTAAGCAGTGGAGAAGCGCTCACTGTCAAGCAAATGCTGGAATTTTTTGACGATGTCCTTAGTGTATCAGATAACAGAAGAGAATTAAGCAACAGCGGAAGAGTTTTGTTTTGAGCAGCGTTCCCGACAGGCAAGCGAGTTAGGGTAAAGCATGCTCATGCGACCATGCATTTTGGTTATGCGATGAATTCAAGACACTCAGTCTTCGCGCACGAGAAGAGTAGATCAAAATGCACAATATTTGTCGGAAGTATTTCATACGAGGTCACGAGGCAATTATTACTAAGGTGCGTGTGTTCGTTGTCCAGGTCAGATGAGGCATAATAGTCTGTTGTGCCCCATGAAGTATGTTTCGAAGCGAGGTCTTGTGATTGAAGGGCCAGGTAAAATATAATTCTGAACGTTGGCCTGACTGTGTGTTTGTGCCAAACACAGCTGCGGAGGCTGAGATTGAATTTAAGACCTACGTTGGAGCAGAATTGGAGAAACCGTTGATGATAACGCGAAGAACAACAAAGGACAGGGTGGCCTTGATAGAGTACGTTGACAAATTGGAGAGAGGCGTTAACGTTGTGGGTTATTTGTTTAAATTAATTTCGAATATAAGGACGCATTCAGAGAAGGCAATCAAATTGTAAGGCAAAAAATCTGGATTGCGAGACTAAAACGAGAGCTGTTCATTTAGATCTGGTGACTGACTTGACGACGATTGCTTTTATTGTGTTGGATGTGTTGCAACATTTTTCCGTAAAAGGTACCGAGTGGCGATTCATGACACCAGCAGCTCCGCACCAAGGAGGAATATACGAAGCGGCGGTAAGATCGATGAAGCA